>BGPR01007066.1:0-74236 GCA_013235015.1 Araneus ventricosus | reverse complement strand
GTGGCGTCCACAGATTCTTCAAGCCATTAAACCCAATGGATATCAAACGCCCATTACCAGAATATTCAACGAAGAAAGTCTAGTTTTATTAGAAACCCATCCTACTCTTTCTAGAGATCTGTGCATAAAATAATTGCGGTAACAAATTTTTGAATTTACTCAAAATGCGAAAATCACAATTCCGGAATTATCAGTTCCATTCTGCATTGCATATTCTTGTAATGGAGAAATGAATGGGATTTTAAACTTTTCGGTTATTTTGTAAACAAAGCTTGCTTATAGACATTCACCAAATACATTAATTTGAAAAGCAAATCCTTTAATCATATATATGTTGCAACTAGTAAATGTTTGTCATTGAGTCGATCAGGATTTCTTTAGTCAGCAATTATAGGAATTGTATAATTTCGCGTTTCTACTACTTCCATGTCGTTTTCCTTATAAGAATTCTTTGTAAGATGCAATTTGATTAGGAATAATTGCACATCTTCAAGTCAATGCATTCGACATAATTAAGATGAATTGCTGATGCGATATCGCATACATTGAGATGTTCATTCGCATGAACAAAAAAATACAAGCACATGCTTAGGTGCAATGGTAGCCTTTTTGAATATGTAATAATTTTTATACATTTCAAGTTGAACTAAATAGGCATTTCAAAAATAAATCTAAATACGTTCTCCAAGTGGCATTTATTCGGAAGTTTAATCTAGTGTATTTCCGTTTCTGAAAATGAAGGATTAATGAAGGACAGTAATACATTAACAAATTTATAAATTGATTAAATTAATTAAATAATAAAAATTCATAGTATTATATACAAAGGCGCAAATGCAGCTATTTATAATATAATACAGAAGCAAAAATTAGATAAACTAAACAAAAATTAAAATGAAACAAAAAGAAAGAAAAACGTAAAGACAAAAAAACAGCAAATTTAGACAAGAACAAAGACAATACATCTTTAATCGTAAGAAAGCAACAGCCTCAAGTTGTTTCATCAACAGTAGGTTGAAACGATAATATTTAGAACACATAAAAATATATAAAAATGAATTTCGAAAGTAAAAATTGTTCAAAAAGGAAGAAATGAAAAAGGAATCCAATGGTGAACTTTATCGAAGACCACTCACCATAAAGATTCCAAAATTGGACAAGATTTTCTGTCAAGGGTAAGATTATAAATCAAAATTTGCTGTTTTTTTGTCTTTACGTTTTTCTTTCTTTCTGTTTCATTTTAATTTTTGTTTAGTTTATCTAATTAATGAAGGACCACTCTTTGGAAGACTTTAGCTTCCAATACACAAAAGAGGAAAGTTGCATTTTTTGTTCGTCATTGTTTATTGCAAAGTTTGAATTAGCCGTTAAACTTTAGGAATTTTGGCTATACTTAAATCTCGCATTGAGTAAATCGGTAATATCTTAGACCAAATTTTGAGACACTGTGATAACGTCTTCAGTTTATGCAGTTCGATTTGTTGCAAATGCATTTCTACGTAGAATTTCCAAATGAATATAAAATCTCTGGCTATTTATCATCACTTCCCTGAACAAGCTATTTAAAAAATCTATACCATAATTTCATACATCAGCAGAATTATCTTACCACTGTTCAATTCCACAACTGTCAAACTTCCAATGAATTTTTTATCGTTTCCTAAAATGATGAAAAACTGCAATTTAGATTCCTGTAATAATTTCACATTCCATTGCTCCATTTTAGGTAGTTTAAATCTTTAAATGTCAGCTTATTTCTAGTTATGGTATAATAAAATAACTTTGGGATTAAGGTTTATTTAAGAAAAGAATCAATTTGTCTTATTGGATAACATAAATTTTTTGGTAAAGAATCATTCAGCATTATTCTGTCGTCGATCATTTTTTATTAAATCAAATTGTACCATATTACAGGAAATAAAGAATACTAAAAGAATTCATAAGGGGTCTTCTACATTTATAAAATTGCACTAACTTCAAAATTTTCAATGGTTACACTCATTTCCAATAACATAAAAAAATTTTTCATCACAAAATACTCTAAAATATCAATTTTGGTTAATATACCATTAATAGATCGGAAGATATTCGACATTTTATGTTCTTGATAGTAAAGGGACCCTCTCCATATGTAGATATTGAAGCTCGCTGCCTGCATTTAAATTTTGGTGTTAGAATTTTAACTTATTTCGCACTTGGAACGCCAACAAAAAAGTTAAGATGTGCTTTTCAAAAAAGATGAAAACTAGTTGCTTTACAAAATTCTGCAAAAATGAAATTTTCTCCAAAAACTTTGATTTTGAACTGCAAAACTCATGATATCCAAGAGCACTAGATGTTTTGCATAAATATATATGTATAATCTTGGTTAAAAATGTTATTTCGTAAACACGTTAACTCAAGTATTTTGGTTACCATAACGAACAACCTTTATATTGAAAGTTATTTGATAACTATAATTGCTTATAAGTCATTAGCTAAAAAGAAAATATTTCTTATTCCTCGAGACAAAAGCAATTTACCTTCACCTTCCGGCTTGCCGACGGGATTTTTTTTTTATCTCAACCTAAATGAAAATGCTAAAACTGCAATTTTTTTAAAGATGACATTTATCTTTAAAATTATCTGAAAAGTAATTTTATAAATGTCCAATACGTCTTGCAAACCTAAATGAAAAAAAGATGCTACCTTTTTCAAATATATAGATGCCTCCTACGTACATCGTTTTGCAGCGGAAATAGAAAATTTAATGTTACTTACAAACTACTCGTACGAATAAGCAGAAATTTTGTATCTGCTTATAAATTAGCCTTCTACATCAATTACTATAAACATTTGGAGGTTTCAACAATCAAAATTTGTAAGCATGAAATTTGATAAAAAATGTCATTTATTCAATTTTTTAAAACCAAAATTATGAGAGCAGAATGTGTAAAATACTTCATGATATTACATCGAAAAATTCTATTTTAATAATTATATTATATCTCAAAATATCAATAAAAATTCAAAATTTTACTTTAACATTAGTGACTCAAGATTTTATTTGCTTATAATTTCGAAAAAAACAGTGTTAGAATTATGAGATTTAGTATCCAAGCATGACTTTTTATGCAGTTTTGAAATCCATTAATAAAAGTGATGTTTTCATTGAAAATTTTAAAACTAGTACAATTATAAATTTGCAGACGATCCCTTATGATATTTTTTGATATGGATATATTTAGCAGTCGATATTTTCAGAAAACTGGCACGTTTTGTTTTAATATTCGACGAATGATGTCAGAATAATGTTGGGTGGTAATTTTTTTCCGCGATCGTACCTATTTATAGATATTAGTATCAAATCCTGAATTTAAAAAGTTATATAATGACAAATTTCATAAAATATATAGTGGAAAAACTCTATAGAGACACCAATATTTTCTTTTCACTTTTTTATTCGAGCCTACAACTACGGGAGGATTTCGTATATTAGTCAATCTTGGATATCAGGTATGAATGGGTTCTGGCAGCAAACATTCAATGTAAAAGAATTTTATTTTTTCAACATTTTATGTTACCAAGAAAAATTATTGTTTCAGTCCTCTGACCTTCCTCGGTCCACATTAAAAAAGAAAGATTTTTTGTGTTACTTGTAGTTTGCGCTGCATTTAAAAATAATATTTATGATTTTTTTTGGTTTACAATGATTTCATCATCTCTATCTGATTTCCAAATTGGAATTTTTTTCCACTTTGATAGCGTCATCTAAAGTTGGGTTTTTTTCATAATGATTACTAATTAACTCCATTTGACTTCTGCATTTCCATAACCAATAATTAGCCCATGCAAAGATGTAGCCTAATATTTATTACTAGAATGTTTGTGCCAGTCTAAGACTGGTTTTTAGCCTGCCAACAATATCTCAAATCTGATTGTCAGTGCTTAAGAAATAAAAAAGGCGTGAAATACAGAAATGATGAATCAATTGACACTAACTTTCGTTCTGCAAAATATATAAATATTCAATTCCAAAATTAGGCACGAAAAACAAAGAACCTTTCTAACAAAAACGAAAGTAAAGATCTCTGTGAAGTATCTTTGTCTCGCCCTCCGTCGTGCAAATTTCTCTTTCTAACCTTCGTTTCCTTGCAGTGGGATCTTCTCTATCCATATTGTTCAACGCAGAAGGAAGAAAGAGCTCAAAATACTTTTTCTTTCAAAGAGGAAGATGATTCAATAAGGGAAATTATCTTCGGCACTCTCTTATCTTCCTCTCCGAATTCTAGGAAAAAACCCTCCCTGTCGTAACCCTCGGTAATCAGGGGCTACATCACTGTTTTCCGCAAGCGCTACAGATGGGGAGTGGGTGTCTGGTCCGGTGGGTCGGTTTCCTGGTTTGAATTTTGCAGTCGTAAGCGGCATATCCGTGTTTTCTCGCCTCTGCTTTCCCCTGTACTAATGACTTGGTTGACAGTGACAGATTCGTGGTGATAAGCTTTACAATATATGAGCTCGCAGGTTGCTGGAAGGAACCTCGTTTGCGGTAACAATTGAATTCCTTATCGTTAAAACGAATAGCAAGGTACGGAAGTTTTCATGAAGCTTTTCGGAAAATTGAGGGAGAAAATCTTTCTCAGATTCTTATTATGGCGTAGAAATGCTTATAAGCTCTTCTTTTCATAAACAAAAACAAAAAAAAATGCTTGTAAATAGATACCTCTGAATGAACTTCTAAATTGAAAGGTGTTTATCCCTGAAACCGCATGAATAATTTGAAATAAATAACATATTTCTGTTATTTTTTTATTTTGTCAATTTTGCAAAGAAAAGACCATGTAGAAATGTAATAAGTTTTGACTGGGTTTCTAGTCCTATTTTTTAGAAATTTATTGAAAAATGGTAGATTTCTTTTCTTTGGGAAAACTAAATTTATTCGCGTATAAATCCGTGACAAAAGAAGACTAGAAATTCTACTGCAATTAGGTCTCTTTATTGGATATTAAAATATGTATTGTTGTGAAATATATAACCATAAATTGGTAGTTTCCCTATGAAATAATTCTTTAACAGGTGATTTCGAAAGGAAACCACCGCCCTTGAAAGGGTTAAAGAATTCATTAATTTGCAACAGATACTACTTGTAAACCTTTTTCGGAAAAAGCGAAAATTCAAAACATGCTTTGAGCCTTAATATATTTGAATTTTTTTTTGTTATTAATAGAAAATAAAGAAAGACAACATATCTTATATTTTGCAAAAAATGTACATACATTTTTAGAAAATATTTTTTCTCAGAAACTAATTCACATATTTAAAATCGGAATCCTAATTTTACTCAGTATCTTCTGAGAATCATTTAAAAAGTTAGATGAAAAAATATTAGAAACTGATCCTGAAGAAGCTTTAATAAAAATCTTTTTTTAAATTTAAAGTTTCTAAACTTTTCATTTCTTAACATGACAACTATTTTAGAAATTTGTATTTCTTTACAGTTAACATATAACTATTACAAAACAAAGCATTTTGGTCTAAATTGTAGGAAAAACATTTTTAGTCCCATTCAAAACGCCGAAATAATCTTATTACTCAGTAATGTTTTTTGAAAACTGAAACAATGTGAATTTTATTGAAAAGCTTAAAAAATAATTCAGCATTTAAATTTTGCAATTGTATCTTAGGGGATAATAAAATGCAAAATTGTGAATAAATTCTATTCTAGAGAGTAAAGATGAAATTTAAAATAAGGATCAAACTTGAATTTTAAAATGTGAGCTTTAATGGAAAGACTGATATTAAAGATATGTATCAAAACTTGTCCAACTGAAAATAACAAAATTTATACAATTATAATATTAACTGTTAATTCTTTTTTTCAAAATTTTATGATCTGCTTTTATGTAATGCAGATTTGATCATAACAATAAAATAATATGTAAACATTTTTTAATATTGTAGTGATGAAAAAATTTTTCCAATATTCACAAATTCAGAAATGATATAAATCAATCACATATATCAAGATCATGAACTAATGATTGATAAAACTGACCATTACATTAATTGACTAGGTACTTTTTATGCTTTTTTGAAATATATTACAGTTAAGACATGCGATTAAAAATAAAAATGCTATAAGTTGGGTTCCGTATGGTAAATTTCAAAGCAGGGTGCAGCGCAAAGTCCAAAATCACAATTTTTACATTCAAATCGTGATTCTCTCAGCACACGTTTACCGTTTTCATTAATTTTTAATGAGCACACAACACACTTCATTGACTTCTTTCTGGATTCGCTTTCATCAACATAAGATGGGAAATGCCTTCCTGTCAGGCGATTTTCTTCAGATTAGGAACCGTTTTTCTGGCTGTAATATATCCCTAGAAATTTTATATTAGATTATCTAGACAGTGTAAAAAAGTTTTGCAATTTTTTCACCACTCATTAAAAAAAATACCCTTAAATTTTAGTTTTTTTTTATTTCTGAGATATTGAAACCACTCTCCTGAAGGTGCTTGGTAAATTACATAAACTTCTTTTTAATTTTAGTCTGTCTTAATATTTGCTTGTACGAAAAACAATGAAACATATTTGGTTTTCAATCTGAGTAAGAAAGAAATTAAAACTTGTATTGCCTATAGGCCCGTTTAGGACTTAAACCGGCCCTGCTTGTATATGTGCTTTCAGAGTCATCTACATCTTAAGCTAACAGACAATTTTTCTTGATGGCTCAAGCCTGGAGTGCAATCTAACAAAATTGAGAAATGCTTAGCTTTCTTAAATAAAATAAATGTTTCCTTTTTAACTAAATATAAAAAATAGCCACTTTATAAAATTATAGCCACTATTCATACACAAACACATGTTTAATGTTTTGTTTCGTTTTCAGTTATTTTTTCTTATTCTCAGTCAATAATGTTTCTCAGTTTGTAACAGTTTTTGTGCAGCTTGTAAGATATTCTAATCTTTCGCGACTTTAAAGAACCCAACCTTGCCTTAGATTGGTAGATGTAAAAAGCGCACAAATTGTATAATTATATTCAAATGTATTTATACTTGGTTTCAGTGGCGAATCCAGGATTCGGGTCCGGGGGGGGGGGCCGGAGGTCATAAAAAATTTGTTTCGACGTGACGAATATCAAACCTCATGGCTCATGTAAAACAAAACACTTTAACCTTACAGATTTTATCTTTTCTTTGACAGTAAAAATCATAAAGAAAACTACATTACTTTCGATAATTTAATAAAAAAAATACAATGAAAAAAATAGCCAAAAAATGTTTTCGACTGCGTCAACGCTACAATTACAAGTGCAATGACTAGAAAAGTAGGAAACTTTTCGAGCCTGTCAAACAAGAAAGCAATGTTGTCACATTTTAATTATTTTTTTTTAAAAAAAAAGGGAAGTTAAGAACAAACAGTTGCAGTGATTTTAAATAAAATCAAGAATTCTGCCAGCTCTGAGGGGGCTGCAGCCTGGGCAGCCCCACCCTCCTGGATTCGCCAATGCTTGGATTTAAAAGAAAAGAAATCAGTTTCATTTTACAAAATCAGTCAGCGACGCGGGAACTTCTGCGGTCAGACCTTTCACACTCCCCTTCGGCGACTCTGGGAAGGGGATCTTTTAGCGATAAGAAATGGAGGAAGACTCTCCCCGCTGGTATAATTAGACCTCCCGCAAATAGCAATGAGAGGGGGGAAAATTCAGGCGATACTTTTTCAAACACCTCTTGTAGGACGGGGTATATTTCTTAAAGGAACCCATTGACAAGCAGAGAGATATTTTTCAGACGGCTTACTCTGACCTATTAGTCGCTCAGAGGGTTAAATATCGGCAGTGAAGAATCCAGCTCATTGGGTTTCCACGGGAACACATTTTTCTAGACAAAAAACGCCTATTCATCTGCAGGTGCCCCCATTCAGGAATGTTGCAACGATCCGTACAAGAGGCAGGAAAGAAGACACCTAAAAGCACAGCACCGAGCACAATACCCTTGTAATGAATGGCAGTAACCCGTCAACAGAGGGAAAAGGCTAGATCAGTTGCAGGTGTTTAGGTCTGAAAGTGATCGGTGTCCTTGAATGCAAAACGACTGTTCCCACCACAAGGTCGGTCGGGGAGGGGGGAAATCCGTCACAGCAGCAAATCTCAAGGACGGCCTAATATAAGGACTCACTCATATAAATGCGCACTCAAAGGACTGTCTTGTAATTTTCTTTGACTTTGAAGAATACATTTCGCAAACGAAATGAAAAGAATAGATCAATACCAAACACTATTGAGAAAGACTTATGCCAAACAAGACACTCAACGCAGAATACTACTCATTCACTTACGACAACTGACTCCTAGACATACACATAGTAGACAACTATTACAAGCTGGAGGCAGGAGTGGGGCATGGAAGGAACCGATACTACAGAAAGCTGTTTGAATGAACGGGTTTCGCACTTTGTGTTGCCAGTTGGACAACAAGCAGTAAATTCAAATTAATCATGCACGCTAATATTGAATAATTATAGCGGTTTCATTTTAAAAAAGACATTTTTAGTTGCATGATTAACTCCGTGGTCATTGCGGATAATTTAAAGCTGATACAAATTTGCTTTGAAAGTTTACCGTAAATGTCAAATATTGCATTTTTCGAACATTTTAAGGTGTTGATCGTAAAATATTCTCTAAATAGAGAAATATTTTTTTTCTGTTGTAACAATACCCGTTGGGTTTTTCTGCACTATAGCAATAAAAAAATTAAAGGGGCAAAACATCACAAACAATTACTAAGAAACTATGAAATACTACATTCTTCGAATATTTAGACGCTATGCGTGACCGGAAAAAATTATCAAATTTGAATATTGCTTTTCTTGTTATTTAAGTATTTACCAATCGGAACTTCTCTGCTCTATAGCGACTTAAAGATATAAATATGAATTTTTTCCGTTCCACCTCACTCACTACCCGACGCAAAATCACTGTACAAAATAATAGCTAAAATACATTTACAGTATGTAGCGTTGAGAATGCGGAGAGAGAGTAATAACTATTTGATGAGCTATGGTGTTAAAAGTCCCTCATCATTGGTGGTCTAAAAATTACCTCCTTTTATTGGGAACACCGACAGCACTATTATTTTCCTTTTTTCTATTTTCTTAATTCTCTCAATTCAGATAATTGAAAATTTGTATAATTGAATTGCGGATGATTGGAATCCTTCAGTAAGAGAAAATGTAAAAATTTCTTATCTCCTTAAACACAGAAAAGACTGTTAAACATATAAAAACATCTTGAGATGTTGTGAAAAGTGTGAGATACATTTATATAATACATATAAAAGTGTGTACTCCATTCTCTTCGTTACAATGACGCTTAGTAGGAAACGAGCCCTATTGCTTTGTCATACGAGACAGTCGAGGAGAAAGCAATCCCTCTGGTTTGTCTCAGATTTTGAATTCTCTATTTTATGCTTTGTTTCTTTCTAGAGTTGATCGATTTTAAATAGTGATTTATTGTTTTGTAATTCGTAAAAAATAAACATTAGAAACGCTTTCGAAAGTTCTATAAACAAACAATTTCCATATTATTCCTCTTTTCTTGCTTCAATAATTGTAAATAGCACAATAGATAAGAGAATATAATAATAATAATAATACAGAGGCGAAATTAGTACAGCGAGATTTCAGTATGCGAAAGACCTTCAGAATGTCACTGTACTACAGTCACACGGGATGTCGGGATAACATCCGTGTAATTAAAACTATTTTCCTCACACTTTCTTTTGCAAAACTGCAATAAGCATTTGTAGAATTCGTAAGATGAAATATTTAACTAAATTTTTCCTGAAAAGAGAAAACCAGTAACTTGAAGCATAAAGGCAACACATCAGAAAAATATTAAAATGGGGTCAATGTCTAGGGCAAGCGAATGCAAATACAAAATGAATTGGTCATTTAAATTTTTAAAACGTGTCTCAATAAGAGCAGATAATATTTTTAAAATATTAAAAAATGTATACTTACGATTGAAAGAACTATCTGAGATTTTGGTTCTCTGTTTGCTAATATCTACTAAATATCGGTCGATGGAATCTCGTACATGAGAAGGATTGAGTGTTTTTAAATGTTCATGTAATTCCTTCCTATGAATAAAATAACGCATACTTTTATTTTTCAGTAAATGACATAGAGACTTATAAGAATTCGCCACTTAACAAGCAACACCACCTATCTCTGATTTAATATTTCTGAATTTTTTTAGATCTAGTAGGAATATATGGTCTTATGTTTACATCACATGTTAAAAATATTCAGAAATATTCGAAAAACTGAGTATTTTCTTCCTCTTTGAGATTTCAAAGAATTGAGATATGTGGTGTTGCTTGCTAAACGACGGTTTAAAATATTTATTCAGCCATACTAGTATCTTTGTACATTATATATACTGCAAATTCCTAGTATAAGTTCTAATGAAGCTTCATTGTTTTTCATTTTTACTCGCTTCTATATGAACTTTTAGTGTTTTTCATGCTTGGTTCCTGACTCAATTCACCCAATTCTTGACATGCTAGAGTTTTAAATTTTATACTCTTGCATCCTCTTGATGAAAATACATTATTTTAATGTCAGTCAATTTATTGTTAGAATTAAAACTTTTATCATGCCGGTGGTACCACATAATAGGATTACGAGAAAAATAAATTTGTTTTTTTTTCATATTATTTGTAGTAATGAATTATGAACAAAAAATAAGTATAAAATATACATAGTTCAGTCACATTAATGTGACCACCACCTACTTTCGACGTAAACGTGAAATAACCAATCACAGAAGGAAGGTGGCAGCACAGTGCAGTGGAGTGTATATAAAGGATGTCCTAGGGCATCGGAAGGCATTTCAATTGTTGGCGTAATGCAGAAACGTAGCGATTTACCCGACGTCCAAAAGGGCACGATTATTGGCTTTCGGTTCAAGGGTGGAAGCATTTCGGAAACGGCTAATTTTGTGAACTGTTTGCTTGCCGCCGTGGTAAAAGTATACCGTGCATGGCAATATGGCACTATCCAAAATCAGCGGCGTGGCACATTTGGTGCACCATGGGCTATAGATGACAGAGCGAAATGAGATGCGTTCGGGCGAATAGACGCGCAACTGTTGAGCAACTGACCGCCCAGATGAACCAAGGGGCTACCAAGAGTGTATCGTCAACGCATCTGTACTTGCGGACCATGTCCACCCCTACATGCGAATTATTTTCCCTCAGAATGATGGCATCTACCAGCAGGACAATGAGAGGTGTCATACAGCTCGCAGTGTATGTGCGTGGTTCGAAGAGCACCAGGACGAGTTTACCGTACTCCCTTGGCCAGCAAACTCACCGGATTTAAACCCAATCGAGAATCTGTGGGACCACCTCGATCGGGTTGTTCGCGCCATGGATCCTCAACCGCGTAATCTAGCGCAACTGGCCACGGCACTGGAGTCGGCATGGCTCAACATCCCAGTGAACACCTTCAGAAACCTAATTGACTCTCTTCCTGCACGTCTCGCAGCGGTCCGCTCTGCCAAAGGTGGTTATTCCGGCTTTTGACAGGTGGTTACATTAATGTGACTAGACTGTGTATATATATAAATAAAACATAACATTTTTCATTCTACTACATTAATGAAGGGGTTTCTATAATTTTTTAAATTAAATTCTTTAACTTCTTTCATGTTACTCAATATGGAATTTTTCGATAAATTTTTCACTCGTTTCCTGATGCGTTATAGTTTTGAAATTTTATTAAATTGTGCTAAAACGATATTTTAATATTATTTTAAAATTTAATTGTTTTATTTAATAGTTTTTTGTATTTAATATCTAATTAATTGTTCTATTAATATTTCATCATTATTTTAATTTTGAAATAATTGCTACCTCATCGATCAATTTTAATGAAATTTTTATTCCATACGAGATTCACCATCTAGTGTTAAATTGTACATAAAAAATTTGATCTCGATATTCCATAATATTTATAAAATGAATTAAAAATATATTAAAAAATATGAATTAGAAAATATTTTTAGCAGCTATATGGAGGTCAGAAAGATCCCAAGTGCATGAGTTGCAGGAAACAGCACTAAAAAGAGATTCGGTGACGATGAATATCATAAGGAGAAAATTCCTAAAAATTCATGAAAAATAAAAGATTTTTTATAAACGTCTATACATTTCCAATATTCATACCATATTTCTATTTGCGCTTCTCACTTTTAGGATTTTGCTTTGACTTAATGTTTTTGATAAAAAAAAATTTATCATTTCATTTATAGACCTTTATTTGCAAAGATAGTGTGGAATAGTAGTGGATAGTGTGGATAGATGTGGAAGTACGACGATGGAGGCTTTTGTTTCAGGTGCATTTAACGACATTTAAAAATTATGATGTCCTTCCATTAATAGCCCTCGTTAACGCGCTGTGATTCAATCACGGTAAGTCATTTGACAAAATTATATATAGTGTATTTTTGTGTCACAATAAGACATAATCAATAATTCATTCAGTAATGCATAAATAATAATTACTGCACTTTAATGGCAATTTCTCTCCATTTACTATAAAGTTAAATTATTGTTAATGTACATCTATAATTCGTAATTTATACTAGGTCATATTCCTCGTATTCCGACGATGATTGATAATTGCGAGCTCCAACACCAGCAATATAATCGTAAACACAAAATGGAAATTTTATGTTGAAAAGCACCTTTCAATCCAGTCGCATTGTAACAGAGCTCGAAATTATTCACAAAATAATCTGTCTTCTCAAATTTTATCGTAAATTAGTTTTTTATTAGCTAAGAATTCTCAATAGATTTAAGCTGGCTACGTTATGCTCATGGTAGTCTCGTCTTCAGGATCCGAGGGTCGAAGGTTGAACAGATGATCCGCCATGTAAATAGGGCTGATCCCAGTTAACTTTTTTTGGCTCAGTGTCCCATTCTATCGAACAACAACAACTTGACTCGCTTCTCAAACCGTTACATTCAACTATAAATGGAAAAAAGTAAGTTTACCATTCACTTTTCTCTTTCTTTTTTAAGCATAGATGGCAGTCCCACGCGAACCGATCAACAATCTTCAGCTGTGAGGCGTTATTTAGGCCCCTCTATGCAGTCCTAATTTCATACGTGGAATTCTAAACACAGCCTGCAAAAGTCAGTGGCAAATTTTACATCTATAAGTGAGCCAAATGAGTAATTGTGTAATTACCCGAAAAAATGCCAATGGAGTGTTCCAAGACATTTTCTCGCTTCATTGCAATGCTCGACTAGTCGCTTAGTTGTTAGGACAAAATTTTCATCTTAGCTAAGATTCTTAATTTTAAAATTTAACCATAACAAGCCGACGTAACCTGCTCTCTCGAATTAAAAGAGTTATGGGATTTGAAGCAACAAAGGCTGTTATCCCCACCTGCTCTCTCTTCGCAGAGGCCAAAGACAGAAGAAACATTTGGCACCTGGATATAGGTTTCTATGCATTCGAAACTTGGAATTTCCCTCATGTGGAAATTGAAAATACAGATAACTGTTGATTCATTAAGACTAAGGAGGTTTGAAATGTTATTCACACGGCGAGATCTATTTCGGATAGTTAGTTACTGTTATTAAATTTTGAAAGGCGTGGGAAAAACCAAACTTCCTCTTGGCTAGTTAAAGTATTTTCATCTTTGAATTTAAGAGGTGAGAAAAACAAATTATTTTTTAAAAATTCAGAAAAATCAAAGTTGTTACAATTTTCCCGCCCTCCAAGGACTCGTCCTATAACAGGATTCTTACTGCCGAAGATTCGCCAGTTGGCTTCCTCGTCACCTCACTGCGGTTCAAAATTAAGATGTCTGTCTCAAAATAGCCGTCGTGTTGCTTTTAAACGGGACGTAAATATAACTAAACAAACTTGGAGGAAGATGTGGCGAAGCCCAAAAGACTTATTAAATATTTTTAAGTAAAAGTAGCATTTCTATGTATTAATGATTTTTCAAAGGTAGAATGTTCTTTGCTTTTTCCTGGAATGCAGTGTTTGACAAATTCAATAATATCAGAAGTAATATTAGGCCCTTATTAATTGAGAGTTAAATTATTCATTTTTTGAGCACTAGGATATCCAAATTGTTCGTGAGCCAGATTTGATAATTTAAACCTGAATTATGAATATGTTACAACTATTATGTAGAATTTTTCTTTTTAATTACTATTACATCTTTGACTTCAGGATGCTTAGGTACTCCACAACAAATTATAATTATTTCTTTCAGTTTTATTTCATTTATACCGCGCAAATGAACTGAATCATGAATATGATTAGAAATAGGGTGCCTGGATAAAATAACTGCTTCTATATTAGTAAAATCCTTTTGATATGTAATTTTGTAGTAAACAATAACTAAACTTAATGATCATCGGAATAACCTAACCCTTAAATTTCTAACGTTTTAGTTTAAACAGGAGCGGAATAGCCAGTGTAAGTAACAAATTTCGACCAAGAAGATAACAGAGTCCCCAATTGAACCAGTCGACCGATTTCGACGATTTTCAGTTCATATGAAAGCGTATGATGTCTATATAGGCCATCGTTGGTTGCCTGCTAACCACCACTCTCCATTATGGAAACAAATTTTTAAACGAGTCTTCACTGTACATTCTCTATGGGAAAAATCATAACAGAATCACCTATTGAACCATTCGACCGCTTTCGACTATTTTTAGTTCATTTGAGAACGTATAATGGCAATATAGGTCAACATTGTTCAGCTGCCGAACACCACTCTCCACTATGGAAAGAAATTGTGAAGCACTGCTTTACTCAACATTATCAATCGGAAAAAAATCATAACAGAGTTCCCAATTGAACCATTCAACCGATTTCGTCGATTTTTGTTCATATAAAAGCGTATGATATCTATATATGTCATTATTTGTTGCCTGCTCACCACCACTCTCCATTACTTACACAAATTTTGGAAACGCTTCTTCACTGTACATTCTCTATGGGAATAAATCATAACAAATTCCCGAATTGAACCATTCGACTGATTTCGACGATTTTTATTTCATAAGAAAGCGTGTGATGTCTATATATGTCATCGGTCGTTGCCTGCTGACCACCACTCTCCATTATGGAAAAAAATTTAAAACGATTCTTCACTGCACATTTTCTATGGGAAATAATCATAAAAGAATTTCCAATTGAACCAATCGACCGATTTCAACGATTTTTAGTTTATATGAAATCGTATTATACATATATATGTCATCGTTGTTTGCCTTCTGACCACAACTCTCTATTATTGACACAAATTTTGAAAACGCTTCTTCAGTGTACATTCTCTATGAGAAAAAGTCATAACAGAATCCCCAATTGAACCATTCGACCGATTTCGACGATTTTTATTTCATTTGAGAGAGTATAATGACTATATAGGTTATCATTGGTTGCCTGCCGAACACCACTCTCCACTATGGATAGAAATTGTAAAGAAGTGCTTTAATAATAAAATTCATGCAAAGTATCTTCTGTTGCAGGATATTGCAATTCAGCATATTTTTTTATTCTCCCTTAATGTTCTAGATTATAAGTTATTAGCTTATATACCGGCGTTTCTCGGGGTAGAAATATTTTCATGTCTAAGTAATTATAACACTTTACACTTAATTAAACAGTTTTTTACTGAAACGACTTTAGTTATTTTTATTTTCCCGGTCCTGTGTCTCTGATTCCTCGGCCAGTAGCTACACTAACAACTTCTCTTTGTCTCCGTACTTTGAACCACTTCACACGAGTCTGCCAGCACTTGGAATTCCATCTTCCGAACCCCATCATGGCTACCGAGACAGCAGAAATACTTCATATCATGCTTTTTATGCCCCCCATTTCTTCTTTTTGATTTTAGTGTGCCTGACCGAAAGCGCCATTCCTTCTTTTCTCCCAAGGCCCTCTCTCTTCGGTAGGAACGAGACTCTGTTAACCTTGAATGACTTTACATACTGATAGTGGCGTAGTGAGGGTAAGTGGCGCTCGGGTCATACTATGATTTTTTTCTCCTCTCCCCACTTTCATCACAGGAGGCTTAACTTGCAGAAGCGGCGCCCTAGATATGGTATTTTTGGACTCCTTATTCTATTTGACTTTAAAAAGTGACACAATAATATTAGTGTTTTTTCAACATGGTGAATGGCGCAGCGTGGGTAAGTTGCGCCCATTTTAATATATTTTTGCACCAGCCTTCATTTGTTTAGCAAGTGCAAATGGCCCTCGGGGCCTGGTATTATTTTTACGCTCTCTAATTATATTTTGCTTCTAAAAATAGCTTACATTCAGTAATCTTTTGTCGCCATGGCGCCTCTAAAACTGGCACTGCGACATCCATACTTCACTTACTCCTTGGTCTCTATTCCGCTGCACACTGGTCAGGAACATTTAAAAATTTGTGAAATTCAAACGGAACATCGCGCAGAGATTAAACTAAAGTCATTGGATATTTGAGTGCATATTAAGAGCAACGAAATAAAACGGAAGTTGAGTGCATGCTACAAAATGACAGCGGAAATAAGAAGTCTACCTTGACCAAAAAAAGTAATATTTTCTAACTTTTAGCTGTAGTAAAAATACGTGAATAAACGATTTGATAAAACAATAAATTAGATTGAATTTGATTTTATAACAATAAAAGCAATGTTGCAATTTGAGTTTAAAATGAATTTCGAGACATTAATTAGAGTTAGAGAAAAAAATTTCACAACAATTAAATTTGTTTCATTAAAAAGATAGTTTTTTGCTCTTAAAGATGATGTAAAAATATTTTTTGTGTAATAAGAAATTCAGAAGTTATTCTCGAATAACGTCTAAAAATAGCTTAATTTTTGTTATTTAATTAAATAATTAAAAACATAATTCGAATTTTAAAATAATTTTTACGGCGTTAGATCCCTCTTGTGCTAATCCATTATTGAGCCAAATTTTGTCGTCCTAAGTCCAACGGTGTGGGCGTGCATAAAGAACCAATAAACGAACAAACACAAACACATACTTTCCTCTTTTTATATACAGTAGAATCCCAGTAATCCGGACACGCGCTAATCCGGAACCCTCGGCAATCCAGACAATCCATGGAAAATGATGCAAACCCACAACAACTTATTGTTTTTCAATAATTGTCCTGGCCATTCTTCAACAGAAGAACTGTGCACTGATGACGGTGAAATGTCCGCAATGTTTCTACCAAACCCATGGATCAGAGCAGTCGTGTTAGAGGGATGGTGATTGCGCATCACATTTGATGCATTTTGGATGCACTTGTTGTGTGGTTTTATTTTTGTCGAACTCCTGGTATTATGCTTATAATTGTGCCTTTGCATTTGCTTTAGTGCATAAATTGTTTGTGGAGGATATTCCACTACTTCCGGTGTCCAATCTCATTCGATTTTTTTGAAAACTGATGGCTGTGAGCGAAGGTATCTCTGCTTGAAAGTTTACGGGAAACGCACCTTATGGCTATTCGTCCTCCATGTTGATGGCAAGGCGAATGCTTGCGCAACAGAGTTGTGTATGTCTTCAAGAATTGGTTTTATATGAGTACTTGTCTTCGTTTTCAGAGGTGTTCATCTCAATTTATTTTATTTTGCATCCGTTCAAGCTGAACGTATAATTGGAAAACATTTCTGAATTGTTTTGTCTGAGATGACTGTATAATATTGACTAATCGTTTGATTTCTGAATAATAATTTGTCTTGGAAAACACTTGGGACTCACTCGAACTGAGTGAACCAGAATTGGTGGGTCCATCTAATTAGAAGTACACAAGAATTTTAAAGTTAAATATATTCAGAAGAATAAAATCAACAACTGCTGCTAATTGAATTATAGTAATTCACGACATTAATTATATCTAACTTTACCTAATTGAAGCAAACCATAATTTTGATTAAGGTGAACTTGTCATATTTGAAGCTAACTATGGTGGAATCTGATGAGGATGAAACATCAAGAAGAACCCCAACAACTCCCGATGTTGCCGGGAAATTGCCAGTCTCGGAAACTGTTGTCGAGGAAGTCGCCGATCAAAGAACTTGTAGAAAAAGGGACTGAAACTAAGGCGGAAGGTTTTATTGCAACAGCTATGGTCATATAATCAGAAGCCATGAATTTCATAGATAACATACCAAATAAGAAACTAAGTAAGGATAATAGGAAGATGTTGCGTGAATATATGGCGGCATTTATGTCAGTGATTACACGGTAACAAGCAGTTATGTGTATGATCGTAGGCAAGTGTCATGGACAAACTAACCTCATTGAGGATAAGCTGGAAAAGTTGCAGAACACTAATTAGGAATCGATACAGATGAACTTCGCAGCGGCGACTAAAATTTGATGAAGATCAAGAAGTAGATCAAGAGGGAGAGAAAGGGACGAGGAAAACTTGTACCTGCTCTATCCATAAAAAGAAGACAAGAAAATTACACGAAACAATTGACCCAGTGAAGATTAAAGTAGGAATAAGAAATATAAAGAACCTGAATAAAGGCGGCATACTCATAGGATGTGAAAAAGAAGATGAAATAGATAAATTGAGAGCAGAGGTTGAATCGAATAAGAATTTAAGAAAGGATATTGTTGTTAGAAGACCTATGAAAGTTAGACCAAAATTAATTATACAGAGAGTGGAGGAAGATCTGGATATAGAGGAGGCGATAGTAAACTTGAGAGATCAAAATGAAGAACTAAAAGAAAGCGATTTAAAGCATGAATATATAATGAAAAATAATAAAGGAAATCACTGGATACTATCTATTGATCCAGAAGCATTCCAAAATATATTAAAGTAGGCAAAGTTAATCTAGGTTGGTATCGCTTGAGAATTTGTCAATTCATAAAACCGAGGCAATGTTTTCAATGCCTCCGGTTCGGGCACATAGCCAAACATTGCTCAAAAAGAGAAATATTAACGTGTATGAAATGTGGGGAAGAGGGGCATTTGATTAAAGACTGAAATAAAGAACAAATGTGTATAAATTGTCATAATCTTAAAGAAAGACTAAACTTAAAATTGAACCTAAAACATGATATCAAAAGTCGACCGTGCGAAGCTTATTTGAAAGAAATAGATTTTATCCGGCAAAGAATCGACTATGGCAAACCAGTTGTTTGCGTTCAATAGCCAATGTTAAAATCATCTAACTTTTGGACTTTTGAATTTAAACCACGCCAAAGCGGCTACCCTTCAAATTGAATAAGATTTATCTGAAGGCAATTAAAAATCCTTTGTGTCACCGAATCTTATGTAACTAACGGTCATGTTGTCGGAAGACTTTAATTTATAGTGTAGGCAGGGAATTCGGGACTGTGATTATTTTAAACACAAATTTTTCTTTTGTTCCCTTAGAGATTAGTTGGTACATTATTGGTATCAATTTAAGTGCAAAAAGCAGAAATTTTATTTTTATCTCTGTTTACTCCTCGCCATCAGAAGATATCGTACCAATATTACAACAGATGGAAAGTATTGTTGAGGTACATCAAGACTAATTTATCTCAATAAGCGGAGACTTCAGTGCTAAAAGTACGGCAAGGGGCCCACCTGAACAAGACGAAAGAGTTAAATCGTTACTTGAGCTTTTCTTTAGACAGGATCTCGACGTAGGAAACGATATTTACTCAGCTCCAACATTCGATTCTGTACGTGGTAAAAGCTGGATAGACTTAACGTTAACAAAGAACATAAGTCGAAAAGTTTTTAAAAACTGGGTTGTCCATCAAGATGTGACAGCCAGCGAACGCAATTTAATTACTTATGAGAAAACTTACCAGAAATTGGAGAGACTAAAAAACAAATGTTAGAAAATTGAAGATTTAAAATTGATTGATTTTAGAAAAGAGATCTGTACTTAACGATCTTGAAACTAAAAGAAATTGAAATCGACGAAAATAATATTGAACAAATACAAGATGATTTGGACGAGAGTGTGAAATATATCTGTTCTAAGAAAATAAATTTAAAAAACACAAAATGGAGCTTAACGCTATCTGGTGGAACCCAACAGTAGAGATAAAACGTAGTAGAGTTCGAGCCCTGCTTAGACGATTCCAAACTACACGGGAGCAAAATGAAAGATTCCGAAGGAAAATCAAATACAAAAAGGAATATGCGGAATACAAGCTAATGATTAAAAAAGCAAAGAGAGAATTATGATAGAGTTCCTGGAAAAATCACACAAAAGAACTCGGTGTCATTAAAAATATATCGAAAGATAAGAAACAGGACATAAAGAAGGTTTTAATTGTGCAAGATAATAGCGAATTTAACAGAGAATTTGCAGATAGTGGGGACTATGTACTAAAAAAACATTTTCCCATGGTTGAAGAGGACATAAGAATAGAGGGATATAGAAACAGGGGCGATGATATAAAAGATTTTACTATCGAAGAAATCGAGACATGCATTAAAAACTTTAAAAAGAAAAGTGCACTCGGATTTAACGGATGGTCAATAGATTTGATTATGGAAATCTTTATAGCCGACAAAGAATGGTTCAAAATGATTCTAAATTTATGTTTTCACTTGGGAATTTTCCCAAGACAATGGAAAATAGCTAAGGTTATACTTATATCAAAAGATGGGAAAGACTCATCGAATTACAGGTCATATCGCCCAATATGCCTTTTACCCCTGTAGGGCAAACTACTGGGCAAATTAATTACAAGAAGACTAGTTGACTATCTTGAAGAAAAAGAATTACTAAGCGAATTCCAATTTGGTTTCAGAAAAGGGAGAAGTACTACGACAGCTCTTAATAATGTATAGATTTTGTAAGAACAGAAGATCCAGAAAACCTTGTTTATATCTTTAGATATCAACACATTTAACTCAGTCAGTTAGGACAGATAAGCGGTGGACAGTTTAAAGTCCACCCTAAGAATGAATCAGTTATTATTATTATTATTATATTATTATTATATTATTATTATATTATTATTATTATATTATTATTATTATATTATTATATTATTATTATATTAAAAAATAGTTAAGTTAATAGATATTTTTCTCCAGGATAGGTCAAGATTGTTGGCAAACGGAAAAAATTGGGAATACAATATAGGAGCCCCACAGGGGTCCAGCTGTGGACCGGTGTCGTGACTGTTGGTGATTAATGGGGTGCTCAACATGAGGAACATTGAAAATGATGCATAGACACAAGCCTCGTCATTCTCCATTTCATACTTTATAAAACAGTAACATAGTTGTTGAAATATATAGTACCCATCCTCACGTTATCTCCCGCCAACATAAGCTGGAAAGCTGTTATTACTGTTTCTAAGAATTAGCAGAAAATTCCGATAAGCTGCATAAGAAAAACGTCTCCGTCTTGCACAGAAGTCAAAAAACTCACAATCCCTCTTCTTTCGACTTCGGGGTGACAAACACAATGGACGGTTCACAATGGACAGGCCAACCCTCCAATTACTGGTAGATATTTGGTCCTGGGGGAAAGGAAATTCCAATAGCCGGAGAAAACCCGGGCCTGGCACTAGATATACAGATAAGTTTTCGAGTTATCTCGTAGACTGCCGTAGAAGATGCGAAAAAGTTCGCGAGATATTTCGGGTTTGGCGCTGAGTGGTTTAACTTCCCATTCATTGCATTACCGTTTGAACACCAGAGATTCATTCTTTGAGGGAAGAACAAATGAAATAAAATTGTTCCACGAGGGAAGAATTAAATATGTTGATTTCATATCACTCTATTCATGGGTAATCGTTTTTTATTTCTTTTATTATTCTTAACTAGACCTTTTTTATTTTAGTTCATTGAGGCATCCTTGTTTCGTCTTACTGTTCAATAAATATTGTATGTACCCAGCTCGACACCCTGAGGTTGTTACGGAGGAGTTTGGAGAGATCAAGGATTACTTTGGCGTCATCTGCTGTAGAGTTATTTTTCGTTTGGCTTGTTTCTACCCGTTCTCCCTTACAGATGTCAACAGCAGCTCATGTTTCCCCGTGTCGTACTTGTGTCGAGACAAATCAGCAAACAAAATGTACCCATACAGACGATGAGAGAGCAATGGTAGGAACTTGGTTTAGCGAAGAAGAAAGGGTTTCGGATTACTCATTTAAGTTGAATTCTACGACCTTTTCAATATATTACAAAAAATAATAATTTCAGCACTGATTCGTTGTTTCTGCAAGACGTATATCATTTCCCCAGATCATCCAATTCTCTTTTCAGAACGTACATAGATACGTTTCTGAAAATTAAACATGAGAGTAGTGGATGGCCCAATATTGCACTACGAAAGAAGAAAAGGCGGCCTACGTTCGGGAATATGAAGAAAAAGAAGGTGTCAAGCTAGATCCTCAAAACATTTCCAAATATCCCGGGCGTAGACAAGTTGCGAGAGTGGTACTGAACAGTTTTTGGAGGAGGTAAAGAAATTAATCACGGCCTTTATTAAGTTAAATTCTTTATTTCTTTTTACATTTGAGTAAATTGTCTTTTTGTACTAGGTGGGGGATGAACATAACAAATCCCGGTTGACGTACGTTAATTCCCTGCCATCCTTCAAAAAAATATCAGATCCTACAAAAAATGTAAGCGTTGTGTTTTTTTATTTTCTAATAAGATAGAATGTTAAAATATATAATTAATGTGACATTATGATTGTATAAAAAAATTTTATCTTAGATAACTTATGTATACTTCACTATTTTAAAATATCCTGAATGCTATTTTTTTTTCTTGATGTCTATCTACCAACGCCTGAGGTGGCAGCAATTGTGTGGGATAGCAAGAAAGGTTTTATTCCAAAAGATACTGGGACTAACATTTTCTTGGCGACCTTCACAACAGCTAGGGCACGCATCAAGCTGTACAATGAAATGGACACTCTTGGGAGAAGTATCCTTTACCACGACATGGATTCCATCGTCTATGCCAGTGATGGGATGAACGATCCTCTCCTAGGAAATTTTCTTGGGGAGTTTACTGACGAACTCGATGGAGATTCTATTACAACTTTTGTTTCTGGCAAGTTTGATTTTTTTTTTATACTATGAGTATTTTTGTTACAAGTTGGTTTTATGGATATTTTAACATATATGATGTCTAAAGAAAATATTTTGTTCTTTCAGCTGGACCTAAAGATTATGAATATCAAACAGAAGGTGAAAAGACATGCTGAAAGATCAGGGGGTTCACGCTGAACTTTAGAAACGGAGATATGTTAAATTTTGAAAGTGTAAAAACCTTAGTCTGCTACTAGATTATGACAGTAAAATTTTGCTACACCATCCTGCCAGAAATGACACCAGACGCTAAGAGAAGGAAGATCGCCGATAAGGAAGAAACGAAGTTATATAGAATGGTGTAGCAAAAACGAGTCATACAAGACTATTATACAACTCTTCCGTATGGATACTCATGATTAAGTAAGCATTTTATTTACTTTAAGGAAAAAAGAATAATTTTTCTGTTTCAAGTTCTTAATAATTAAACAAATAGTATTGCAAATGAATCATTATTTTTTAAATAAAGTATATTCATTTCCCTTCTTTTTATTTGCAGGTGAGAGCTCCTGGTTTGAAGACTGTAAATTCATGCAAAATATTTATGAAAATTAACATAATACATACAATGTATTTTTAAACACAGTGAAACACACACTTGTATATTCCTTTCGTATAATTTTTAGTGAAATAAAAAATCATACATCAATATGTTATCCATGTATTTCTTTTAGCATACATACGCTTAGTTGATTTAGGCTTTTTTACACTGTTATCTTTATATATTTTTACAGGATCAACTTTAAATATTTTTCTGTTAACAATTATAAATTGCAGGATATTCATTTCCTTTAAAGCTGCTTCAAATTCTTTGTATTTTGATGGAGATTTCTTTCTGTTCCTGAGTAAATCTGTTACTAAACTCACGATATTTGTTCGAGGTATGCATTGATCCATGTACACAATTTCTCCTTCGGGTGTCCACGATAATATGGAATGATTATCTTTTAAGAAATCGAAATTATTCTTTACAGTATTTAAGTACAGAACTGGGGCAGACTTTAGAATTTTTGTTGTAAAAACATCCTCATCTTCTTCTTCGTCTGGAGCAGTTTCAGAGACTTGAGTTTTTGTTTCTGGGATTTCTGTAGCTTCTGCCTTCTGTTGAGGATGATGAATTTAAATAAACTTTTGTAAAACCTGTAAATATTGGTTAGCCTTCTCACTTTCTAGCACATTTTCTCTTTGAAGAATATTTTGCATTTTAGTATCTAAGTCAGATAAATGATCCACAATTTCTGCCCGATCTTCGGGTATTAAGACCATTTTCTTACTGTACTCCAAGGATCAGAGAACTAATCACAGATATTGCATCAGGTAATAGAAATGATAAAAATCCTTCACCACGCTGAATGAAAAGTTCTTCTTATATAGTGGCAGCCGTTTGTCTGATAGTTTCTGTAAAGTTTATAATGTAATGTTGTTTGTTAGTGTCTTGTTTTGTAATGAGTTAGTTCATTCCATTGTTTCTAAGAGAGAGTCACATTTCCACGAAGGACATTCGTCTCACATTCACACAAAGCTTTAATAACATTATTTGGACAAGTTTATAAAATTGAGATTTTCGATTTGATTTTACAAATCGCTTTCAAGTATTCCAATTGTCGTTGCGTACACATGTAGACGACTACTAACTATGAAAATGCCCAAACAGAAGGCTTTATATAGTTTCTAAATGTTTAGAAAATGCTTTAGCTTTGTAAACAGCAAAATGCTGAAAACTTTTTCCTGCATAAAAGGACATAAAACACCGAAAGTAGGTAAATCCCTTTCCTTAGGGTATTCAAAATCATCGAGGTTTCAGATATCACGCCCGGTCAAAAATTCTAAAAATTTCTCTTCTTCGGGCCCTTTAACATAAATATAGGAAAACGCTTCGAATATGACTGTCAACACATAATGAAAAATATCGTATCGCACCAACTTCCCATTAAATATGGTGTAGAAATTTTATAATCCAAGTATAAGTGCTTTGTTTCTTAAGGTCCAAACATTAAAAGAATGCTGCGATTTAAACAAACATCGTCCACAGAAAGTATCATCTTTCAGGGAACACACCGCCAGCTCTTTGTCGACGAAACGTCCTGGAGAGAGTTGAAATCCTTCAAAGTCTGAGACTGCAGAAGCCATAGTGTTTGTAACACGAAATGATTAGCTAGGTTAATACACGTATCATCAGGAAGAAGTCCCGTGCGCATGCGCAGTGAATCATCTGTTTGAGGTGTCAGATCAATCAGCAAATAACTAAATGCTTTTGAGGTGGCATCTTCGTATACTTTTCGAAAAAAATTTAATTTGTTTGGATACAGTTGTCTTCCCAAATTCATGAATTGGGACCGATCTCGAGGATTTTTAAATACAAACATATAATGAACATTCAATGAAATATCACGCATTTCTTTTCTTTGATGAAATATATTTTGGACAATGAAAATAATGCTAAAATTACGGTGATGACTTCATTTAATAAAGAGTTTAGTTAACTTGTCATTGTTGGAAAGCTCTGACATGAGACCATCGATGACAGTTAGGGCATTGGAAATAGTATTGATATTAGAAGGCAGTCCTTCGTGAAATTGTTCAGTTTTCATTTCTTTGTAAAGATTTTGATAAGCCCCATAGCACCAAATTATTTTAGGTGGGAATTATTTTAGGGATGTATCATTTTAAAATCGATTAATTTCTTTACCAGATGCATCTTTCCACAACCTGTTGCACCACTCACAAGAATTGTGCAAGGATGTCGCAGATGTAATGAATTCATAATCAATGACTAACCATTTTCAAGCGTGGTTATAATTATACTAAAAAATGAAAAAAATATAAATAAACTTGTTTATTGTTTAAAAATCTTTCCTACACCATATCGTTTTTCTACAATTTGGTACATTCGAAAGTCATTTTTCTGACAATGAGATTAATTGTTTACAATGGCATACAAAGAATGCCCTTGACATCGTTTTAAGATAAAATTGTCGAATTCCAGTATGAAATCTTGGAATCTTGGGCCATAAGATTCAGGGGGATTTCCATACGAATCTAAAAATTCAACCTTGTCGGCTTCCTGGTAAAACGCAAGCCAGTGGGATCCAGGTTCAGATGACTTGTCTGCATTCAACACAATGGCAGATTTTTCTTTCAACATCGGAATAGTGCCAGATGCAAATACGCCGCGGAAAAAAGATGAAGTATAAGGGACTCTTTATAAAATAAAATGTATCTGATTTCCATTCATTTTCAATTTCCAAAGTCGTATAAAATGTTTCTAGTTTTATTTATTTCTATGACGTTACCAAATTCGGAGTAAATCAACGCGCAGATAGTTTGAGGCAGAGCTTCTGTAAATTTTATTTCCAGTCTTAAATTGCTATGTTTAATCAGATTTAATTGGTCTCCGTTACAAAGGTCAGGTGATAGTTAAAAGCAAACAATGTGTTCCCATTTATATATTCTTCCCTTGAAATGAATAATCATTGATCTTGGCCAAATTAATCACTTCCAGAAAACAAACTACCTTTGATGTAACTGTTTGAATCGAAATTTAGTTCGAGTGAATTATGCGGTATTGGTTGACCATCTACATAGATTCCTATAAAGATCATGTAGAAATGTTTAAAATAGAATGGGGATTTTTGAAATGTTCCGAGAAAAGCATCATTTTCCACACATCCTACAATAATCCTCTTAGGCATCTGTCCAACGAAATTGTCTTGTACCATCGACATATTTCCGGGGGAACAGAATACACTTTGCAAAGTACTCTGTTAATAGGATATTTGGCAGTTTCTTTCTCCAAAGCTTTCACGTGACCTAAAATAACACCAGGACTGACACACACTTTTCGGATTAACAAGCTGATCTTCTCCAATACAACTTTGTTTTCTTTAGTTCCTTGCAAAGAAAACTCGAGTTTACTTCGAATTAATTTTATTTTAACCTCTACTAAACTGAGCAGCAATCTTTCTTGAATGCCTCCAATCATATCCACGGTAGCACTCGACTGAAAAAATTAGACAGTTTTTCAAGTCCATTGTCACTGTCTTGTAAAACATTTCAGAAGTAAGCTGAGAAGTCTTGCTGTCAAAACCATGATTCAATAATGCCTCAATGCAAGATCGATAAGTATACGTATTGCTCGAGTTAGACACACGCTGATCACATCAATATCAAAGTATAATGAATCACATGAATATACTTTCGAGTGTTATATTCTGTAAAATATCTTGTCATTTTTGACATCAGAGTTCTGTGAAAGCGTTCAACGCGATACTGGCTTTAGTTTCATTATTCGTTGTAAAGAAGTGGACATTCATTTTCTTTAAATAATTTTAAACTGATCTGTTTTGGAATTCCGTTCCTTTATCCGTTTGTAATAAATGTGGTTCACGTTCTTTTGATATTTTCTTAAAACCATTTAAAATACATTGGTCAGTCTTATCCTTCAAGGTGATTGCCGAATAGACTTTGAAAACACGTTTAGATATGTCAATAAATACTTATATCCGCTATTAAATTTACTTACAAACTGCATATCTAACAAATCAGCCTGAAATTGTTCATCTATGCCTCCAACAATGACACGATTTCTCTGAAAATTTCGTCTCGCTGACTTATGTAGCGTGTAATACTCCTTAGCTTCTAACCACTTTTTAATCACCTTAGTTCTTATACCGTGTCCTGCTGCCCTACCTAAAGCAGTTATACCTGATAAACTTGTTGGCTGCACAGGATGTCAATAAAATGCTTCAAGAGATTTCTTGCCATCAAAAATTAACATACAAAACTCAATTCTGATATGCAACTCAATCACAAATTAACAAAAATAATGAATAAGGACAATGCCAAAATGTTCTCTCTTTATATTAAAAAGATCATTGACGAAATCTGTCCTTAAACAATAAAGATAATGCGGGCACGTGGACGTATTTGAATATGTACGAGCGTGTGGATACGTATCCACGTGAGCGTGTTAGGATGTGAATGAGTGAGTGTGCGTGTTTGTGTGGGATGTGTATGGAAGACAGTGAAAGTGTGTGGATGACAGTGGAACTACGTGGGTGATCATGAAAGTACGTGGAAGATTCAGAGCGTGTATGACCATGAATGTGTGTGGCTGAGAGCATGTGAGGATAATTGTAAGCGAAAGTATTGACTTTAATTATGCATGAACTAGAGAAAAATTAGAAAGAAAAAAAAATACCTCACAACTAATTCTTTCTCTAATTTTCAAAATAACCAGTTTTGAAGAATAATGTAACTTTTAAAATTTTGAGGAAAAAACTAAATTTCATTCTATTCAGAGTCAACCATGTTCCATATGAAACACGATGATAAGAAATTTGAATCTGTAATAATTATAATAAATTCTTCTTTCCAGTGTAATGCAAATACAGGGTTCCCACTTATATCCGTTGCACCCCCCTTAACGTCTAAACAGTGACAGCTTATGCCATAAAGTTGGTGCCTAGGTATAGTAAATAGGCTATGCGAAAAATACAAGAAAAAAGTCAATTAGAAAGTTGTAGGGCACTTTCGATTTAGTACGAAAAGATATCTTGTACACAATAATACGAAGAACAGAACGCTTAAAATGCGAATTCGCACTTTCCGAAATTGTAACAACAAAAGACATGGACAAAAGGAGAAAATGTTATTTTTCGGCCCCGTTTATACTTTTTCCTGTGGAAATAACTCAATCAGCAGGTGTATGGACCTTTCCGTTAACATTGCAGGACTTTGGATGGCGTTTTACTGTTGCTTCTGCTAGCGCACCAACTACTTGCTAAAACGTGTGCAAAGTGAGATTCAAACAAGGCCTTAAATCTGTATTGTAGATGACTTTGAACACCGAAAATAAAGGCAAATTGTGATAACTAATTGCTTTTTCATTTTTAAACCCCTTTCGAGACGTCGCAGTTTTGGAACTTGAGAGCAAACAAATGTGCATTTTAAGCGTTCTGTTTCGTACTAAATCGAGAGTGCTCTACAACTTTATAATTGATTTTTGTCTCGTATCTTTCACTGTTTACGAGATAGTGCCGCTAATTCCAAAATTTGCCGATAGATGGCGTTGTAAGTTGTCTCATCGAGTAGCGCATAGCCTTTTAACTGTACCTAGACACCAACTTTATGGCCTAAGCTGTCACCGTTTAGACGTTAAGGGGGGTGTAACGGATATAAGTGGGAACTCTGTATATACTTTTGAATAGAAAAAAAACATTTAAAAAAGATTCTTTTGAAAGTCGTATTAAATTATATATATCGTTTCATAGGAAAACTGACACATTAAAAAACATGTTTGTTTAAGACAAAGAAATAAACTATGAGTGAAATATCGTATCAAACATTATAAAAAAATATTAAAGAAAGAAAAGAAACTTTTCGAAAATAATTTTCTATAGCTTTTCCATGCATGGGTCTAACATGTTCAGGCTTGTAGCAGTAACCTGTTGCCACAGAGATAAGCTAACTTTAAAGCACATCACATGTTTTGAAAATAATTTCCTTTTCACCGACAGATGGCGGCACGAGCTATGATGAATTAAAATTTTAAATAAATTATTTTACCCCATCTTTCAAAGTTCTGTGCGGTCTAGTGGTTAGAGCACTTGCCTGTCAACTCTACGAATCCCGGCTCTAAAGAATTAAAAGATTTGTCACAATATACATCGAAATCGCACAATTTGAATTACAAATTAGATTAAGTAAATTAATAATTGCATTAAGGTATCCGCATACGTTCGAAAACCCATTTTTGACCGAAAATCATAATTTTTTTTTAATGTCTTATCTGAAAGCCTATTGTTTTTAGTTTTCAAAACAGTTTTTATTTTACATCTATGATGATCAGAAGTGAAATTAGAGACATTTTAGTAGAACTTGACAGTTGAAAATGGAGTTGTAAATAATACGATAAAGAAGCAATTTTACTTCAGATATTTAAATTTTATTGTTTATTTTTGTTTTATAGTATTTTACATATACCAGGTATTATTTTGAAAGATTTTCAGTGTGTGTTTCTTTGTTTTCTATGACATTGTTGCAAATTTAGGTAATTTTGAATCATTGCAGTATCTTGATTCTCCGTTAATGATGTAATTTTTGATAATAAACGTAGGAAAAGTACATAAATTGTACTTATGATCAATATCAATCACTAAAAGTATCTCTAGATCAACTAATCGGCAATATAAAGTTATTTGAGGGAAAAACAATATTAAAATCTATCGATGGCGGCTGAATGATAGAAAACGATAATGACACATAAGGCTCAAGAAAACGACTAAAAAAATTTCCTAACAGAAAATTTTTAAAAATGTGCTAAGCTGGGAAACACTAAAGACTAGCCTACAAAACTGGGGAGTATTGAAGAAAAATTCTTTTTTCTTCTCGTTGTAAATTAAAAACATAAACTTTAAACTCATTTTTCTCGAAATTTGATTTTTTGCAAAATCTTCATTTTTCAAACACGATAACTAAAATTCAACTTAAAATATCCCTCTCAAATTTGGCATACATATTATTTATTATACTGTCTAGGTAATGAACCAAAATATAAGTGAAATAATGCTCCATTAAAAAGTTATGTATCTTTTAAGGTTTCAAAAAAAGGCCAAAATTCTTTAAAAATTCATGATTTCACACTAAAACTCTTATAATTTACATGTTTTTAGATACATTGCAAAACGTTTGCTTCAGGACCTAGCCAATAGTTGAAGGATTATATATGCTAAAGGATTTATCATTCTGATCATTTCTTTTTGAACGAGGGTGTTTGAAAAAAGGTCAAATTTAGTGCAAAAAAATCTAAGTTTTCTCAAATTTTTAAGAATATATTTAATTCATTTAACTTTTTTCTATGATTTATTAAGTTTTAACATAAATGTCATAGAAAAATACAAAAATATTGCTTAAAATATCATTATTTAAAAAAAAGCCTCCGAACGTAGTCGGATACCTTAATTGAATTTAATAACTAAGCATTGACTAATTAAGATGCCTAATTGATGTAAATTAACTGACTTTCCAGATAACTCGAGAAATCATGAAAATTTCAAAGTTGGAAAGATGACATCATACTCCTCCACTTACTTCAGTTCACATCAGCACATAACAACTCAACTCAACTCGAAAGCAGCATCGAAAACAATTCAACTCAACTCGAGGCAGCATCTAAAACAACTCAACTCAACTCGAAAGGGAGAAACAACTGAACTCCAAAGCAGGAGGAAACAACCTAACTCGAAAGCAGCATCGAAAACAACTAAACTTTACTTGAAAGCAGCATCGAAAGCAACTAAACTCAATTCTAAAGCAGGAGGAAACAACTTAACTCGAAAGCAGGGATAACAACTCAACTCGAGAGGTAAGGGTGTCTGTCGCACCAGGGGCTCTGTGTACTACTAATATTTGCGAAGATATAAAGGTTTCCTTAAAAAATTCCAAATTTTTCCGGATGTTGTTCGCTTATAACTTGTAGATATTTCTGCCAAATTGTATGAAACTTACAGAATATATGACAATATATCAGAAAAGTATTGTATTAAAATTTGATCTAAATACTTTGAGTATTAGAGAAGATATAAACATTTGTAGTAAAGACTTTTTTACTGCGCATGCGAGAAAGGTAGCGTTATTTGTCTTTTGCAACTTCAAAGCCAGATATATTTTATAACTTATATAAAAATGTCTGTTCAATACCGTTAAGATTCAGAAAGATATTGACATTTTGGCCAGCGATGTTTTATTTTAAATGCCATCTGCTGCCACCAGATGATGTTTTCGCACCCATGTTCCTATGTGATTTCGGATGATTATCGTATGCCTGGTCATTCCTCGAAGTTTGTTCCACGACCGTAGAATCACCCTATATATAATTTCATATTTTTATGTAAGGCAAATTTTTATGAAATATCAGGAATTCTTCGTGAAATAAGGAAGTCACAGAAAAATAGATTAAGCTCAATTACATTATGTAATATTTTATAAGAAATTAGAGAAAATACTATAAAGTTAAAGTTGGAGAAAATGTGTAGAGTCGATATGAGTTATTATTTATTAAGTCATGTGGGAACCTCATTTTTCTATTATTTGTGTTAATAATCTATTCATATAATCAGACAGAGCTTGAAAGGTGTCCGGGTCAATTTCGTTCCAGCAACTTTTAATCGTGGTCTTTAGATCAGATTTGTTTCTGAACTGTAGCCAATTCTTGTAAACATATGGAGCAAGAATGCCCGAAAGGTTTTCCATTGGATTCAGGTCGGGACTCAAAGTTGGCCAATAAAAATGTTTTAACAAGTTCCACTTCAACCAGGAATTTGTAGAGCACGAAGTATGCACAGATACACAGTCTTGATGAAATGTCCAATCTCCTATTATAATCAAAAGAGAAAACTGCAACAAACTAACATGTCCTGATTTAACACTGAATTCATTTTGATTTCGAAAAATAAATTTCAGTTGCACAACAGGCTGCAAATGCGGAACAAACGAATCCAGATCTCTTTCGGACCTGGAGTTTTTAAAAAATTGCGTTCTGTATGCAGATCATACCAGTAAAACTATTACCGTCTTGCCCATTTAATTAAACTTTTTTTCCGAAAACACCACATCAATCCAATTGATGTCAGCCGTTTGTTGTTTCCGGGCAACGTGAATCAATATGCCATTTAGAAAGTGGAAGCTTTCCTTTCAACTATTTTTACATATTTTGGACATTTCTTATTACTCGACTGGTACAGGGCAATTTTAGTTCATATTAAATTTGCGATGAAGACAATTTTTGCTTGTAGAGGAGCATCTGGATCCTCCTCTTTTGCCATGAAAAAATTATTTTTGGCTTTCCTGTTCACTGTTTTTTCTCACGTTTAATTAGAAGGCAATAATTACAGCCTTTTGTCTGCCCCTTTTTCGTGTAATTTGGTAACCACTGTAACCAGCATCTTTAAAAGTTAGTATTTTACGTTATTCAGTTTCTGAAAAATGTGATTGTCTCGGCATAGTATAAAAATAATAAAAAATAAAGCAATTATTTATCCACAAAACTTGAATTTGTTTCTAGAATCGGAGAGAAATGCTTTCTGGGTTTATTTATTCTTTCAAATGATGGGCAAAGATTAGACGACTTTGTAGTGTTTTGAGCGTGTTAAATAATTAATAAAGTAATTCCATGATCAGAAGGTAAACATCCATCTTTATTCGCCGCTCACTTCGTTCTACTCATCTACCAAACTGTTGCCTGATACTACGAAGCCAATCGATATAAATAGCTTTTCGATCTGTTGCCAGATACTACAGAGTATCCCCCAGTGACAGAGGATAATACGATGGAACGACACAAAAATACAACATATGCTTTAAAAATACACAACCATAAATGAAAATGAAGAGAGAAAAAAATGTTTCAAATAAGTTATGATAAATTTACACAATCATTCCTATAAGACACAAAATGCAATTTTAGAAATATTATAATATGTGTATATTTAATCAAGGTTAATAAGTGATATATGTTGAAAGTTTGGATGGGAAATGAAATCGTCTGCCGGATCTAGTTGTCACAGTTTTATCTGGTGCAGTTTGATTCGCAGACTGATGTGTGTCCGACTGAAAAGTTTCAGGAGAGACAGTTTTTCCTGCCTGTAAGATTGGAGTTTTTTCTTCACAAGTTGGAATTAAGTATGCCGGCTTGACACGGTCTATGGATACAGTTGACGTCCGGCCATTCAGTTCGATGGTGAAGTTCTTCTCTGTTCGTTTTAAAACCTTGTGGGGACCTGTATAGGGCTGGCACAAGGGGGGTTTCATACTGTCAATCCTTGAAAATACATGCGAGCAAGTTTTTAAAGACGGATTTACATAAAACTTTGTTTTTCCGTGTGTGGATGCTGCAACTGGATTCATTTCACGCATTGTGTTTCTAAGGCGATCAACAAAGATATCATTGCGTGGAGGAATGAATGATAGATGCTTCAATCATATCACTGGAAGTTGGATAGTTGTTCCGTACACCAGTTCGGCACAAGATGCTTTGATGTCTTCTTTGACAGCTGTGCGGATTCACAAGAGAACTATCGGAAGAATTTCCGACCACTGAGTGCTCTCATGTGCTTTTATGGATGATTTTAAATGGCGATGGAATCTCTCCACAATCCCATTTGCGATTGGATGGTACGTTGTGGTGCGGATTCGGTTTGTACCCAACATTTTCGAAAACTCGCGATATAATGATGATCGCATCTTCGAGCCTTGATCTGTAGTTATTATCGAAGGGCATCCGAAACGAGATATCCAAGTGTGAAAAATCGCTCGACAAATGGTTTTTGTTTGCATGTCTGCTATTGGAATAACTTCTGGCCATCTTGAGAATCTATCGATCATTGTTAATAAATAGATGCAACCATCAGATGGAGGTAACGGACCAACAATGTCGATGTGTATCTGTTGGAAACGAGCATCATGCAAACTAAATGTTCCTAATGGAGCTTTTGTATGGCGCTGAACTTTGTATCTTTGGAACTTTTGATCGTTGACAAGGTTCACAGCACCGCACCCATTCTTTTATATTACGTTTCATATTTGGCCAAACATATCTAGAGCTGATTAGTTTTGTCGTAGCTGCTATTCCAGGATGTCAAATGTTATGCAACTGCTCGAAAATTAGTCTTCGAAATGATTCTGAAACTAATGGTCGTGACGAACCAGTTGAAATGTCACATATTAAGTCAGAATTTGTACTTAGGCAAGGTTTGAGGGCAATTTGAAGTGATGAACTTTTGTCCTGTAGAAGCTTTTGAGTTTCTGGATCATTTTGTTGAGCTTTAGACAGTTCACTAAAATTCAGAAAAGGGGATTTAGTAATTGAATTCAATTCTATACGTGAACGCGAGTCTGCTACAACATTTTTAGATCCTTGAACATGCCTGATGTCAGTGGAGTATTGGGATATGAAATCGAGATGACGTAATTGCCTAGGTGAACATTTATCTGGATTTTGCTTGAAGGCATAAATTAATGGTTTTTGATCAGTATAAATTTGGAATTCCCTGCCTTCTTACATGTGTTTAAATTTTTTTATTGTCGAATAAATCGAGAATAGTTCTCTGTCATAAGTTGACCATTTTCGTTGGCTTTTGTTAGGTTTCACGGAGAAAAAGACTATTGGTTCAAATTGCCCCTGTGATAATTGAGATAAAGTGCCTCCTATAACAACATCTGAGGCGTCTACCCATAGGCTCAATTGAGCCCCTCTCAAAAGAGTAGCTTCGGCAATCGCGTTTTTCGCGGCAATAGAAGCTTGTTCGGCGTTTTCATTCCATTTTAGTTGTTCAGATGACTTGCAAACACTGTAACGAGATTTCTTTTTGTTAGTATGCCTTTCCAAAAACTGTACTATGGGAGCAAGTATATGTGCGGCTTTAGGTATGAAACATCTATAAAAGTTAAACATGCCCAGAAACCTACGCAACTGCGTTAAAGTGTCCGGTTTAAGAAAATCTAGTATGCATTTGACTTTATCAGTTAGAGGCTTAATTCCGTTTCCTGACAGATTTAAACCTAAAAAGTCTATTGTCGATGCACCAAATATGCATTTCGAAACATTCGTGCATAGGTCGTATTCATCTAATCTTGAAAATAAAGCTTTTAAATGTTGGCAATGCTGTTCAGGGTTTTTAGAAGCTATCAGAATACCATCGACAAAGGCGTAAACACCTGGTAAAAGTCGAGTGACTTCATCTATAAAACGTAGAAATGTCGCAAATGCGTTACGCCCCTAGTAGCAAAATGTCATCGGCCATTGAAAGGCCTTTCATCGAAACCCGATCACACAATGATCGGCCGATGAACGGATTCTTATCGGATAGGAATGAATTCTCATCGGGAATTGCTCCGAAATGTCTCATCGGCCATAGATCAGCCCATCATCGATATCGGATGAATTTTGCTAACCGATACGATAGAAAACCGAGCAGTGTGGTTTCATGGCGATGAATTTCCGATAACTTTTAGATGGATATACAAACAGATTTGGATGTGTGTACGATGAAAAATTGGTTGTTCAATAAATGGTTGTTTTTTTTAATAAAAAAGATGGCCAGTTGATTTTAGGTTGGAAAGGTTTTGGCAATAACAGGGGCGATTGTGTTCCGGTATTATACCGGAAATCCGGTATTTTCTTCATCCTTAATTTCGGAATTCCGGTATTTTCTGATAAATCTATTTTTTAAAATGTAAGAGTACCAAAGACTCAAACAACTACGGATTCTCCGTAGTTTCTTTGCAATTTCGGCTTCTAATACGGACTGCACAAATTAAAATCTATACTACGGAGTTCTAGGATAAAATGTTTTATTTAAAATATAATTAGAAGTCCTATTTTTCATTTTCTTAAAAAATCATTTCATGAGGGATTCTTTTTGTAGCTACATGAAACTTTTTATAAGAAATATGAAAAACCAGGAAAAAAAAGCCACAATCACCCCTGCAATAAGCACATGGTTATCAAAAAATACCCAATTATTAATATTTTTAATTTATGAGATGCCAAAGAACCAGTGGTGGCACTACAACTTAGGCCCCACAAAATGTTTTAGAGGGCCCTTCCTCAAAAAATAATGCATGACACTTTTGCATAATTCACTTTTCCAGCTATTTAAAAAATTATAATTAGGAAATAATAATTAGGAATCAAATTATAATTAGGGAAGTAGTGATACTTTAAATTCAAAGTTAATATGACAAAACTTTCCAAAATTATACAGCTGATTTATTTGACATGTTTATTATGAACTCTCCACTGATGACTCACAAAATATAGTAAAAAAGTTTGTTACATTTTCTGAATGAAAATCCTTTTCGTTATAGTTCATAAAATTATTAAAATAAAGTTTCTTGTGATGCAGACATTTTTTAATTTAACGCTACAATCAAAATTGTCCGAATTGATGGAGTATTGGGCATAACTTTTTTGGGTTAAATGTGTTACAGTTATAAGCTGCAAAGCTCCATGAACAATAAATTTTAAAATTTGATAAGCTTTAACTCGTGATAAAAATTGTAAATTATCTATAATATTATGGTCGACAAATAATTGCTTATAAATATATTTTTTGCTAGCAAAAAATGTTAATTTTCAGTCCTCTGTCGGAGGCCCCTTATGTACCGGGGCCTCCACGCACCCTATATGGCCGCCCAGTGAAAAAAATATGTTTTTAATGTACAAAGCGGAGCTTTAAGCATAAATGAGCTTCATGCCAACATTCAAAGAAAAAAAAACAGGTTTTTGCTAGGAGGTGCAAAGCCCTGCATAAACAAGTTTTAAACAAGGAAAATTTATGCACATTGAAAAAAAATAGGAATTTTAACAATTTTTATATTTAAGTGAAGACATTCTGCACAGATAACATCTAAATTGTTCTGATCTTTCCGAAAAAACTATTTTATTGCTTTTGCTATTTTTAGTAGCATATTATATGTTTGAAAAGTTGTCCTTACTAGTGCAGGCAATGCTGAAATCAGTACCATATTCTGGGCAAAATACATAATTTTCTTCTTTACATGATATCTTTACAAAAGCAAAAACAGTAACCAACACATTTTATCACATCGCACCTTGAACGCAAGCAAGTATGAAAATATTGTATTGAATGTAATAGAGCCAGAGGTGATAAACATTTTTGTTTTCCAAATTTAAATGAGCAGAAAAAACAGAGAAACAGCATTCCAAATTTTCGCACTTGCGGCCCTCTTGCATTCAAGGTGCTATATGCACAATTGTGTAAATTAATAAATTAATGCTATAATTTCCTTCCAATAACTTTTTTCATTCTTTACATAGCAGTAAACATTACAGTATTGCACTCCAGATGTATATAAATCTGTATATTTCTAGAAAGATTAAACAAGAGAATTGCAAAAATGAAACTTTACACTTTTATTTTACACATATATATTTTTATTTATGATCATTTTACACTTTTATTTATTTATTATGTCTGCATTGAATATGCTGCAAGAATCTTTACTCCGTTCCTATCTTTGGCACTTCTGTTGCTGCCAAAAAGATGATATTTCTCATGGAACCTATTAAAAAAGAAATCAATGTACCATTATTAATTTACAACAATTATATATAAATCGCACATTGATTTGAAGAGATAAATCACTCAACAAATTTATAAAATTCCGGGAAAGTTTCTGAATGAAAATTCTATGGAACCATTCAAACGCTCAAAAGATAATTAACCAAATTATTCTGGGATGTGAAGAAATGGTTTCTGGCTTCATAAGAGAAGGAGGTGGAAATTAGTTTTTCTTTCCCAGGAGGTTCCAAAAGGAATCATCGAACCAAATATGAAAATTAAAACTAATAACACACAGAATTAAAAATCCTATCCCTTTATATTACAGGGTGGCTACAGAAACTGTGAAAAAATCCCTGACTTTTCCCTGATTTCCCTGACTAAACTTACAACAACTCCCTGATTTACGGCTAATAATTATATTAATTTCCTGGTTTTCTCCCTATTCAGAATCACTGTATGTCTGCAATATACATTATTAAAAACACTTTTACCAGTTATTTTTAATATGAAAAACAAATATTTTTATGAAATTTAATTTTAAAAAATGGAATGATATCCAAAAAATATCTACTAAAAAAGTATCTTACATTTCTTAGATGCAAAAAATACTGGAAAGTTTAACAAAATTCTTTGCTTCTAAAACTGCATAAGAATTCTAAAAAACATTAAAACTACTCTTTGCAACACAAGTCAAATTATATTAACAGTACAGGTTATTATGATCTTTGCACAAAACTTTAAAACAGTTCAATAACTAATTAGTGCTCTTTTCATGAGTACCAGAATAACATGCTACAGCACAAATATAAAAATAGTATAATTATATGTACCTAATAATATATATTTTAGCAAAGATTTAAACAAGAGAAACTGCCAAAATATTACTTCAAATCTTTATACTTTAACAAATCATAAGAAATTGCTCTAATAAAAAAATTATGCATTTATAAATGAATATAAGTTTTTTTTAAAAAAATTCCATTTATTATTACAAATAATACTAGAATAAGATACTAATTTACAGATAATAACTCAAGTAACTTAATTTTCCCTGATTTTTAGATATTTTTACGAATTTCCCTGATTTTTCCAGATCGATAAAATTCCCTGACTTTTCCCTGATATCCCTGATTTCCCGGTTCTGTCGCCACCCTGTATTAAGTTCAAAACCCTTAAAATTTAAAGTAGTATTTTTTCTACATTCTATTGAAATGTCCCTGCCTTTACCCACAAAAACATGGAACATAAATGACATACTTGCAATAGCTAGTAAATGTTTCAGACTGTAGTCAGATGAGACAAAATACTTTATAGTTTATCTATAAAGTAGATAAAACTTTCTTTTTGGTTAATGAAAATTATAAATAAACAATCTTACAATATTGACAGATTATTTTTACTTACTTTTTCTATTGAAAGTTTGAATTATTTTGTAAACAAATTCATTTGTTCACATAAAAGCAAGATAAAAGATTTTGCTCAAGAGTTCAATCTGAAATCCACTATCAAACTTCAAAGATTTGACAGGTATGCCCATCATCAAAAGTCAAAATTTTTGATGGATAACAAGCAATTCCACTATTACAATACAGAACATTCTCCAGCAATATCCTCTCACATTTTCTGAAGTAACAAATTTGCCATAGAAACCCAGATAACACACACATATATATATATATATGGCATCAAGCATAACCATCAAGAAAGTACAAAATAAAAAATTACCAAATATCAACTTGTTTATGAGAATGACATAATAGTAGAAAGCAGCTTGCTGAGAATCCTGCAATGCCACTCAGAAAATCACAGTGAAAGAATGAAAATTGATTAAATGCATGATTTGATACTTTTCTTTAATTTAAAATTTTGATGATTCCATAAGATACTTTAATAATATTTAAAAATACAGCATCCTCCTTAAATAAATTGAAACCTATTGCTATTAACACAATATTCGAAGAGATATTGCCCCCAAACTTAGAAAAACATCTGGATTTTGAAAAAATTGAAAATGGACAATTTCAAGGGAAAAAAAAATTAATTTGTTAGATAATCAGTTAAAATATTGTTACCCACAACTGATATGAACTAAATGAGAAGCTAACAGTTTATATATAAGAAGAAAATGGAAGAAAGCAAAATTTATTCATCTCGTTGAATGATCTTTCTGTAAGTTGCATGTGAACGAACAGATACTTTAATTTTTGGGTAAGAGAAAATTTCACATATATGTTATATATTCTTCTTCGTGTGAACAAGGCGAAGCTTTTAAAAACAGTTTTAATGTTATACACAATATTGGAAGATAAATTTGCAAAAAGCTTAGAAAAACAACTAGATTTTGAAAAAATTGAAAATGGCCAATTTCGAGGGAAAAAAATCTTAATTTATAAGATAAACAGAAATTAACAGTTATCATTTTGTTACCCACAACTGATAGGCACTGAAAACTTCTGGAATTGACTGGCAGAGAAAGATGAACTGGAGAAGACTGCGAGAACGTTTGTTTACATTCGCGCGGAGAGGAGAAAATTGTACGAGAACAATTGTTTACATTGTCGAAAATTACCACGATTTTTTTTTATGCATGCGTGTGCAAACTTCATTATACACAGAGAGTAAGTAATTATTCTAGCATGAATATATTGTTTTGCACTGAGAAAGATAATTATTCAATCATAGGTTTTGTGTTAATGTTATACCTACTGTAGCTTCTGAATAGCAACTTTAGTATATCTTACTTTCAAAAATGCGTTATAATAATTTTATTCATTTACTAAACATACCGTAAGTAATAAAATTAATAAAGATAATTAAGAATAAAATGTATACTTACATTTTTTGAAAATGAAAGATGGTCAAATCTAGCAGTGTCAGGTGGAGTAGTGGCAGCCATTGAAATTGAAGTTGAAAATACTCTCGAACGACACATCACAGGGTCGTTCACCAATCAAATTCGACTAACAGTGATTTCATGCATTATCCGATATCGGAACGATATCTATATGCCGTGAATTTCCGATCGGCAAATTTTCATCGGAAATACTGCTCATAAACATATCATTTTCCGATCAAGTTTACCGAAACTGAAACCGGTTCTCGGATACTGATCGAAACGATATGATCTCGAAGATACTGGATCAGTTTCCGATGAATTCGATGAAAGGCCAGGCAAAAAACGATGAGTTCATGCTACTATGGGCAGTCCGAATTGCATTCTTGTACTCTCGAACAAACCAAAAGGAGTACATATTGCCGTTTTGTGGATATCTTCTGAGTGAATGGGAATTTGATGATAGGCTTTTATTAGATCGATTCGACTGAAAATTTTTGATCCATGTAATTCAGCAGTAAAATCAGCGATGCAAGGAATGGGGTATTTATCTTTTAATGTTTGAGAATTTAAAGCTCTATAATCCCCAACAGGCCTCCAATCTAAAGTACCTTTCTTGGGAACCATGTGGAGTGGGGAAGCATAATTGCTTTTCGAAGGTCGTAAATGTCCTAGATGCATCATATTTTGAAATTCTGATTTCGCTATTTTAAGGCGATCTGGAGCTAGCCTTCGAGGTTTTGCCACCATAGGAGCACCTTTTGTTACAATATGGTGAACAGTAGTATGTTTTACCGGTTGATTAGGCATTTTTGTAATAGAATTAAATTCTTTTAACAGTTTATGATAAATCGTATCTTTAGAAATAGAAATCTGAACCGAATGGAGATCAGCATACTTTAAATGGCCTATTGATTGTAATTTTGTTCTGGTATCTCTAAGGCATTTGTTCCGGAGATCTGATACCAATTCAAAATAATGGAGGAAATCCGCTCCAAGAATAGGTATGCTTACGTCGGCAATCAGAAAAGTCCATAAAAAGTCTCTTCTTAAATTGAAATTCAAGGATAATGTTTTCTGTCCATATACATCAATAGTAGAAGAATTTGCAGCGAAAAGAGTTTCTTTTTTGATGGGTATTAGCAGGGATTAAAGACACGTCAGAACCGGTGTCGACCAGAAAGGAGATATTTGATATCCGGTCTCGAATGAACAGGCGACGTGATGTCTGCGGCAAAGAACATGTCTCGTCTATTCTTCGCCGTTTTCATTTCCCTGAAAATACCCCCCGCCCCTACAAGGCGAAACACATTTTTCAGGTTTACAGTTTTTTTCCGAAACGACGATGATACCAGCAAACAGACGATGTATATGATGTATATGAAGCTAATGTATCAAATACAAAAGCTCCTCCGATCTGGCCGAAGCCGTACGGAATTTTGTGAACGTAGTCCACTCAGCACAAATACAGTCAACTCCCTTTCCAGTATCACTGAAATGTTCGTGTAGGTCTGAGTTTTCACCGCCACCATAACAAATAAAGCAATTATAATATAGCGAATAAAACAAGATGAACGCAGGAAAAGTTCCGTCCCAACTCAATAAGTCAAACGTGAAGACATGAGCTTTTTAAGGAAGTCAATAGAGCCTTTTTTGAAAGGCGAATAAAATACCAAGTCAGAAATATCTTTTTGAAGCCAGCTTTTTGGCCAATCGTCTCTTTCTTTCCCCCAAATTTTACATTTTAATAAAATGTGTTTAATGGTCTCAAGTTGTTAACCACATGGACAGCCTCCTTCTTTGCAGAATAGTCTCTCTTGATGCGCACCGAACACTCCGTGACTTGTAAGCACTTGGTTATAGTAGAGATCACCGTATAGCCTATTGAATTTACCCTCTTTGAAAAATTTCTTAGTCCATGATCCCTTTGCTGAATTATTACATCTTTCTTGTCATTTCGTAGCAAGTAGTGCCTTGCCTCCATACCTAACTTGAGCTTTTGAAGGAACAAATTCAATGTCTATTTGATCTTTACTTGCGACAAGTTTAGCAAGTGTGTCTGCTCTCTCATTTCCTACAGTTCCGTTGTGAACCCTGATCCACTGCAATTGGATTTTGGTTAACTTTAATTTCTTTTTAATTTCAATTATAATCCTCCTTTCCTCCTCAGTTGATTCAATAGCCATTAGGGTTGATCTTGAGTCAGTAATAACTTTAGGGTTGCGAATATTCTTATCTATACTGTAGTAGATTGCCCTACTAATTGCCGTTACTTCGGCCATGAAAACTGTATTTTGGTTTCCTAATCTTATTAAGCAAGAATCGGTTTCTGTTCCATTATAATAATGTACATATGACGCGCCCACTTGGTTATTGATCTTCGATCCATCTGTATAGATCTCGTGGCCAGCGCCCGACGACTCAAAATAGATCCATCCAGTACTTATGGTATCCCATGGTTTCATCATTTCTTCACAGTCAAAATTTTGAAATCCCTCATATATAATTTTGATCTGTTTAGCAACTTTAATTTCTAATTCTATTTTCAAGTCAAGTGGTACACAGCCAGATAAAACCTGTAGTGCCTCATTTGAGACGGTGATGTAGCATTTAGTAATTGCAATAAAAGGCATTGTCTGTATCTGAAGTAGCTTGTTCTTTTGTTCCACTGTACCCCTGTACCAAATTTCACTTCCGTACGTTACGATACGAATTTCACTTAGTACGTACGTTCGCCATTATCTTGTACAATTAAGGCCATCTTTATGTCAAGTTTCTTATCTTTCTATATATTTTTAATGACACCCATCGAATTCTTTTGTGTGATTTTTTCCAGGAACTTTATCATACATTCTCTCTTTGCTTTTTTAATCATTAGCTTGTATTCCGCATATTCCCTTTTGTATTTGATTTTCCTTTGGAGTCTTTCGTTTTGCTCCCGAGTAGCCTGGAATCGTCTACGCAGGGCTCGAACTCTACTCCGCAAACAGACGAATTTCGATTTTGACTATTCCCTCTAGATCTTTGGTTACTTCTGTTTCTGTGAAAAGGAGAATGACTACGAGAAAATTCGAGCTTATCAATTCGTGCATTCAATTTTTCTATTTCGCAAAGTAGTTTTTCCTCCATGGAATTCGAATTGTTTTTATTTACAGCATGAATTTCCATGGGAACAGGTGTAACTTCTAAAATCCTATCTGAAATTTCAGCTGCTTTATCTGATGTTAGGTCTGTAACAGCTGCTAAGATAGTTTGTACCGATGTTGGCAAACGCTGTAAAAACAATTCTAACATAAATGTTTCTGGGATCTTCAAAGTTTCTGCACGACGTTTCATATTTCTTAACAACTCAGAAGGTTTTCTAGTGCCTAACTCTTCACCCGATAGAAGCTGACGAATCTCCTGTTGTGAAGATTCACCTGACCTATTTATAAGTTCCATTTTCAAATGAGTATAAGGATCTGTGGCATCAGGATTCGTCAAAATATCGCGCACAAGTGACGCAACCTCTGGAGGTAAATGGGAAACAACATAGTTAAATTTAGTCACAGATTCTGTAATAGGTTTTGGAACAGCTAATTTAAACGTGCTTTCGCACATAATAAACCAGATAGCAGAATCCGATCTATTGTAGACAGGTATTTGAACTGCACCTACCTCTGTCATTGTGCAAGAAATCCTTTAAATTCAGGAGAGCAGACAGACAGTGCGACGAATTCACAAAAAGAATTAATCCGAAAACGAAAGCATATCCAGAAACGGAAACGTTTAGATGCGTACGAATTCTTCACGAACAACAGTCCAAATGTGCATCATTTTAGTCGAAAATAGTTCACCAGGTCGCCACTGTAGTGTTTTGAGCGTGTTAAATAATTAATAAAGTAATTCCATGATCAGAAGGTAAACATCCATCCTTATTCGCCGCTCACTTCGTTCAACTCATCTACCAAACTGTTGCCAGATACTACAAAGTCAATCGATATAAATAGCTTTTCAATCTGATGCCAGATACTACAACTTTATACTTTTTTCCAAGATGCCATACTCTGATTTTGATCATTTTTACATAATCTAAGAAATATGAGAACCTTTTCACAAATTCATTCGGTTAATTATTTGGTAGCATTAAATTAAGTCGTAAGAAATTGCTTACTTTTAAATCACTGTATTTTTCGAGATTTAGCAATTTTTCACCCGACTTCATACTTTTTCCCACGCCTGTGTACCCAAGCTTTTAGAAAACTTTTATTATTAGTTTTATTACTTTACCGTACTAAAATTGTGAGTAAAAATTCTTTTATTCTATATGTTATGAGACAGTTAACTCTCTATGTAATTTAATCTCAAATTATGCTATTGCTTTAAGTTATATCTGGCAACAAAATATTTATGAATTCAGTTTTGTTAGAATATGGCGTTTTGAAAGGTGAAAAATACGTTTTGAGGAAAATAGAATTTTTTGTAATATTTTTAACACTAATCTGCAATTGTATATTTTATTTCTATTTTATACGGCTTGAGTACGCACGCCTATAAAATTTTATTATGCTATTAACGTTATAAACTACTTTTTCAAATAGCGTATGTATAGGCGTAGTATGGCTTTATTGTTTTTAATATTTTAAAGGATTAAAATTGCGAGGAACGGTATATTTATTTCATACGGCTGAAACAACCATTGTGATCAGAATCAGAAAATGAAATGGAATCGCCTAACATATGATATCTTTATTTGTACTCATATTAAAAACAAATATCTGACTGTCTCTTGATTTTCTATAAGACAGACCCTTGGAGATGAAGCAACCAAATTTGGTGCAGATAAGCTTCGTAAAGTGAGAATGTACACATAATGGCTATTTTTTTCAAAATTTTAAATAATTAGAAATTAATCGACATTTAAGTGTTTCTCCGCGAAAACCCCAGAAAACATTTTCGAAAAAAAATTATTTTTACACTATCTTAAATTAAAGAAAATTAACATTTCAATAATACCAGTTTGTTTTTCGCGCAATTATTGTCTGATTTTCAACGAACTTTTTAAAGTAATTTCCAATATTATTTCTAGCTATGCTTTCATAGATGTAACGAAAATCAAACGAATTTCATTATTTAGTCATATCATTTATTCACATCTTTTAACATGATAATGTTTTTTAGGCTGGCAAATTATGTGTAAATTGCGTGATGTACGATGCGAAAAAGGCTCAAAAAGCTCTACAGAGGAGACTGTTGGACCTAGAGCTTCCAAACTTGGCACGTAATTATTTCTTTGGTAGTAGGCGCTCAATAAGAGAGGAGTTTTCAGAATTTTTATTAGATTTTTAATTAATTTAAAATTGAAATTTTAACGGTTTTCCATAATAGCTTCGAAGCATATAATTGCACAAAATCTATTTTTACACCATTTTTTAATTTAAAAATATTTGTTTTTTAGTGATAACAATTTTATTTCTACGTGACTATTTCTTTACTTTTATATATCATTCGAAATTAACTTTAAACACAATTTTATAGCAATGATTTTGCATTTCATAGCAACAAGACTGTTAAAATTGAAATAAAATTGCTTTCTTTCGACACTAATTCCAAAATTTCACTTTTACTTAGGCTTTTATTTCGAAATATACATGTGCAGTAAGAAACCTTTAAAGTTGTTTGAATTCCTTCGTTGTTTGTCTGAAATGTTTAAATTTCAATTCATATTTTAGCATTTCAAACTTTCTAATGCATCCAGTTGGTTGTTCAAAGTCTTTTTAATATCCTTTTAAAGCTCGAGTTAATTGAATCTTTAGATTTTTATTTCACTTCAGAATTTTTTAAAATTTTTATTACATTTCTAAATTATTTCCTCACATTCGCCTGAATTGTGCGGATTGTCGATCAGTTTGAAATGCCTTACTTCAGGAAAGTTAAAGAGAAAGGACAATATTAACCGTCTGATTTTAAAAGGGGACTTCTACAGACACTGTCGAAATTACTTTTTTGCATTTTCGATTTGGTGAAGATAGTTGCATCGTTTGGTGTAAAAGCTGAAATTTTTCCATTCATAGTTATGTTGTAGTAAAGCATCAAAGTTCCCGTATGATGTTAGAATGTGACTTCTGCGCAGAAGACCCATTTTATCATCAATTTTGCCGTTCATCACTAGACGACCAGCGTACATAATACAAGAAAACATTCTTGACCGATGACTTTTATGGAGAAACATGGCAAAAGAACAAAAACTAATATTTGAAATTTCTGAAATTTAATTAATCCGTTTCCTCATTTAAAGTATACCAACTATAAATCCCGAAAAATACAGAAATAAAATACCACTGATCTTATGACGACCAATAGAACGATTATTACTAGCAAAACAGATGATATCGAAAAACTATAAAATACATTCCAGAGAAAATTTCCAAGATGTTATTATCCAAGACACCTTTAACTAGGTGGGAATTTTTGTAACTGAGTGTATGAGCGTCTCTGAATATCTGAATATGCCTGCAGGTCACGGGTGTAGTGAAGCCGGAACTCTAATTCGGCACTGCTTAATTTTTCCTATCCCTTTTTTTAACTAGAAATAATTAAAAAGAAATTTTGAGAAACTCCTTAAAACAGCACGATCTTAGTCTAATCCATACCCTTCAACCTTTAACTTCGGGTACCTTCTTATATATGTGGTTTATAAAACACACCCGCAGTTAAAGTATTAAAATTTGATTGGCATTTCAAATTGATAAAAGTAATTAGACACTGGCAAGCAGTGATCGGAATGGGTTAAAAACATTAAGTTTAAAAGTTATCTAGATAAAATAGTAATGCGTTTTAAATTAAAAAAAAATATTTTATTGTCTAGTGATAGCCTGCTAACCCTCCTTACCACCCGCTCCATTCTGTCCCCTCCTCCCACAATACCTCCCCCTACAAACACTCAATTTCCAATAATATCCAAATTATATACTTCAAATTTTAATACAATACTTCTCTATTATATTATAGAGAGCTTTGTAAGTTTCGTATAGATTGGTTGAAACTTCTTCATGTTACAAGGAAAAAAACAGGGGGTAAATTTGGGATTTCTTAACACTTTCTAAGTATACTTAATACCATATTTATCAAAGTTTAAATGCATTTTTTAAAGTTGGTATAAGTTCTGGCCAAATTGTTCGATGAAACAAAAACTTAGATGCTCCAATTTATTTTCTCAAACCATAAACAAGTGAATGGACTTGATCATTAATTACTAATTATCAAAATTAATTAACAAAAAAAGCATAAGAAAGGAGCAGTTCGGGGCCGTGCCGTAGAGTTTTCGTGAAAACATCTGGATAAAATCATAAAACAAGTGTTTCGTATTAATATGTAATTTAATTATCAACTAGCCGCCCTCCGGGCGGGTTCCCTGCCAGCACCCACTTTGCCCACCTCGCTGCTTCGAGGCTCTCAGCCACTACCTTTTTCAGTTTTAAAAACTGCATGAAGATCAGTGGAACAGACCATAAAACCATAATAGATTTCATATTCTTTGCAGACAACAGACTCCTTTAAAATTGTAAAATCTTTCAATAAACCTCATCTAGTCGTAATGTTTTGTTTAACTTTTTCACGAATTTGACGTGAAAGTCTTCAGATCCATAAATACAGAATGATGTCACCCTAAATAAACAGTTTTCATCATCTCTAATTGGCATTTTACAATACGTTTGACACTCCATCTCAAAATTAAAACATTCATTACAAAAATAACTTCAGTTTCTCATTTAAGAATACTGCATTCCAAAAAGGATTTTGTACAACAACAAATTTTCCTGTTGTCAATCTAATAAAAATAAATTTAGAAAAGAAACGAAATCTTTTGCTATTTTTTTTTATTAAATTTTAACTGTGAAAATGATAATAATATTTACAGAAATGTCTTAACAAAATCGTCTTCTATTAAAACTAAATTAAATTGCAATGAGATGTAATAGAATTGTAGACAAATGTAAAATTTTATTTTAAACTTGCGCAAATAAAGCAGAGCATTCTGAATGGTTAGGATTTTTTAAAGGAGTTACGTAATATACTGGCGAAATAAGTCCAGTTTTTTGAGGCTCATGTACTATTTTGCAAACAACTCTTCGTTATTTTCGGTAATATATTACGTTTATTTCACAATATCTCTCAAACATTAGGATGCCAGGGGGCAGACAAACCTCGATGATATATCTAGACGTAATAATCTTGAAAATGAAATAAAAATTGTCGAAATCAGTCTGGTAGTTGTGGTTTGCGAATTCTCTGAATGTTTTTCCCATTGGGAGAATGTACGGTGGAGACACGGTTTCTCAATTTCGTTCGAAAATGGAGGGTGTTGAGGCATACGCGACCCTTACTGACATGTCTAGAAGTCATAATCTTTCAAATGAAAAAAAAATTGTCGAAATCGGTTGGGTGGATGAGGCGGGCGGAAGCGGTGAAGGTTTTCACAAAATTATTAAACCTTTTAGAAATCCTCCAACCACAACCATCCGACGGATATCGACAATTCTTTTTAATTGAAAGGTTATGACGTCTAGATATGTCATCAAGTGTGCCCTGCCCCCTCACCACCCCCATTTTAGAACGAAATTGAAAAAACATTCCTCCACCAAACACTCTTTGTATGTTTTTTTTATTTCCTTCGAAAATGATGGGAGGTGGGGGGAAAGCGACCCTTGATGGCATATCTAGACGTCATAACCTTTCAAATGAAAAACAATTGTCGAAATCCGTTGGGTGGTTGTGGTTGGAGGATTCCTACAATGTTTACCCATAGACAATATACAAAGGACAGGTGTCTGTTCGATTGCGTTCAAAAATGGGGGTGGTTTGGGGAAGGCGACCTTTTATGACATATCTAGACGTCATAACCCTTCATTGAAAAATAATTGTCGAAATCCGTCTGGTGGTTGGGGCTGGGATATTTCTACAAGGTTTTTCCCCATAGACAATCTACTACTTTTCTAAATTGTCTCTCGTACCTTTACTCTAAGATTCGAAGCATTCTTTCTTTAAGATTTTTACGTCATTTCTTTGAGGTAGTCATCCATATTAGCAGCTATTTAATCGGAATCGTATAACGTTATCTATTCGATTTCCGCAGCTAATATGTAGATCTACTGATTATTAGCAGAGTATATATACTTGTCTCTACTATGCCATTAGGGTACGGTCTGTAGGTCCTCTAAGAATTCTCTCATCGGAGAGACTTCAGTGCTATGAAAGCTGCTACTGGTACTCTACCTATAAGATGTAGGACAAGTATGAACCCTGTTAAATGGAAATGTGGTGATCTGTAAATATGTTCTTAAATGTGGTTGTCCAAATAAATTTCTCTTTTAACTTATACGATTCGTCATTTCTGAAACAATAAGAAATGCTCTATCTCATAGAAATTCCACAGCAATAAGCCAGGACGCTTTTAGCTTATCATCTAGCAACTCTTCATAACTAGTGTTACTCAAGCTGCCTGTCTCTACTTTACGAGACTAACAAGTGATATTGGCAAACCCGCTTCCTGTGTCTAACAAATGGTTATATGCCACCCAGATATGTGTCTATGAAGATGGAGCAAAGAGACAGATATATTGAAGCTAACAACTAGGACTTTTAGACGGCGGGCCGGTGTTCCTTTTTCAAGATGGAGTCTTCTATCGAACATTTGGAAGCCGACAACTACTCGTCCTAGCGCACTGATATGAAAGTGCTATTAATGGAGAGAAATTGCTGGCGTATAGTAACAGGAACTGAAACAAAACCGGAAGATGAAAATTACAAAGAATTAAGGGATTTCAACTCTAGGAAGAACAAAGCCTACAGTACCATATATTTAAACGTATCAAAGGCCTATAGATGTGTGATTGATGACATTGAAGATCCCGTAGCAGCCTGGAAGCGTCTAGAAGAACATTTCAGACCGAATTCCCGTGCACGTGTAATAGGACTTACCGACGACTTCTCCTCGTGTAGAATCAATCCACAGGAGGAAATAGGAGTTTATGCAGCTCGGATCTGAAGCACAGTTGATCAACTAAAAGAAGCCAGTAAACCGATACGTGAAAGGTATCAAGCATTTCAACTAATTCGTTTCCTTCCGTTGGAATTCAATGGTATTGTTCAATATATCTATAGGTGGGACGACAACGAGTTCAAGTTTCACAAGATTCTTCAAGAGCTCATTGCAGAAGAATCCAGGTTAAAGCAATCCATCAGGGATCAACACGAAACTTGTGCCTTCCAGTCTATTGAAAGAAGCAACATTTCTAAAATCCCAAGAAGCAAGTCCAAACCATCATCCTATAAGAACAATGTCCAGCCTACAAGAAAGAATACTAAAGTTATGAAGTATCCAAACATTACCTTCACAGCTGAATCTAATTTAAGTCAAGGTTATGAAAAGGATTCTTGGATTTCGGACACAGCAGCCACCTCCCATTTCTGCAGTAACAAGAATCTTCTCCGGAACTTTAGACCAGTAAAGAATACGACAATGTCTGTAGCTGTTGGTGGAGTACGCTGCGACATAAAAGGAACTGGAACAGTAAGGATGATCTTCCAAAACAACGGTGAGTTAGAAACTGTGGATATTTTGAATGTATTGCATTCACCTAGATTAAGGCTAAATCTAATTTCTGGTTCACTGTTTTATCAGGCAGGATCAACTTTTTCATGTAAGAAAGGTCAAATTAATGTTTATTCTAAAGATGGACACAAATTATTTACTGCCAAAAAGATAAATGGTCTATTTTGTATGAATCCCAGGATTGAAGGAAATCATAATTCTAATTGTAAAAATATAAAGGGAAACTCACAATTTCAAAGTGTAAATAAGACTAAATCGAAAATTCAAAATTTTTCTACTTTGAATGTAAATAACTTGCGTACTTGGCACAATAGGATGTGTCGTATTAATGAAAGGTATATCATACAGACCAGTAAGAACAAATGTGTAAAAGGAATACCAGAGTTAAAGCATTCAGATTTCCAATGTGAACCCTGTAAACTTGCTAAATCTCGAGGTAAATCGTTTAAGCCGATAGGCAAAATACGATCGAGTAAACCACTTTAACTTTTACACGTAGATTTGTGTGGTCCCTTTCCTGATGTGGCAATTGGTGGTCATCGTTATTTTTTAAGTATTATAGACTATTATTCCCTACCTACTAAAGTAACTACCTACCCTATCAAAGAGAAAACTGAAGTTTTTAAACATTTCTCAAATTACCAGAATAGGGCTGAAAGATTTTTAAATTTCAAAGTCATAAATGTAAGAACAGATAACGGCCTTGAGTTATGTCATGCTGAGTTTCAATCATATTTAGATAATTTAGGTATTAAAGTTGAAAGAACAAATGTTCAATCACCACAACAAAATGGAGTGGCCGAGCGTTATAATTACACAGCAGTAGATGCAATTAAAGTAATGCTCAACTCTAGTGGATTAAGTGAAGGTTTTTGGGCTGAAGCACTGTTATGCCATACTTATGTTTGGGATAGAGTTTATCATGGTAATCAAAGTTTAACCCCGTTTGAACTTTACAGCGGTCATAAACCATCTGTAAAGCATCTTAAAACTTTTGGAAGCACTGCTTAAGCAGGTGTACCTAAAAATTTGAGGAAAAAGTTTGATATGAGGGCTGAAAAGGGGTTAATGGTGGGTTATGCTCTAAAAACCCGAGGATATCGCATGAATGAAAGAAAAATAGTCGAAACTATAAATGTGTCTTTTGATGAAGATAATATGTTGGAGCCAAATAGCAGTGGAGATGTACTGGACCCTAATAAGAAAACTAACAACGTTTCATCGAATTCTGAATTCGATACTGAATCCGAGGAAGAATCTGAACATCTAAGTATCCCTAGAACCCAAAAATCACAAAGTTCTGAACAGGTGGGAGCATCTAATAACAGTAAAACTTCCGAGAAAGTTATTTGGGAAAGGCAAGCTGTTCCACGCAAAGATAGGTCTAGAACTGACATTTATTATTATATTCAAGGTTCGAAAGATCGTTTTCATTGTTATAAAGATATCGAAGAATATTGTAAGACACATAATTTGGAGTATGACAAAGCTCTATTTAATTTTTCTGGTAAGGATAAATATTCGGGAACAGTAACTATGGAGGAAGCAAACCAATCGGATTGACTAGAGGTTCAAACTCCAAGTAATTTTAATGCAGCTTTAAGAACCCCTCAGGCTGATAAATGGCATGAAGCAATGAAGGAAGAAATTCAAGCCATAAAAGAGCGTTAAGTATGGGATCTTGTTCCGAAACCTGCAAATGGCAAAGTTATTGGTTGTCGATGGGTTCATATATTAAAACAAGATGAAAAAGGTGTTATAGTGAGATATAAGGCTAGATTAGCGGTCAGGGCTTTGAATAAATTCAGGGAATTCATTATGATGAAATGTTTTACTCCTGTGGTAAATTTTTCAATTATTAGAATGTGTTTTTCTGTATTAGTTTGTAAGCAAAAATGGCGACATTCCCAACTTGAAATAAAATGTGCCTATTTATACGCTTCACTACAGGAAACTATTTTCATGTCACAACCACAGGTATTTGTCGATCCAAATAAGCCTGACCACGTATGCCACTTAAATAAAGCCTTATATGGTTTACATCAGTCTGGGAGAGAATGGTTTTATGAAATTCACTCTGTACTGAAAAATTTAAGTTTTAAGAAATTAGAATCAACAAATTGTGTATATGTGTATCAGGATAATGTTGTTCTGCTACTTTATGTGGACGATATTGTTCTATTTCCTAAAACTGACACTTTAATTAAAGATGTTATAAAATGTTTAAGTACCCATTTTGATCTTAAAGTCTTAGGCAAAATCCGCAAATTGCTCGGTGTAGAATTTGAAGAAATGGGAAATGAACTTTTTATTCATCAATCGGAATATATCCACAAATTATGCGAGAAATATCAGTGTTTCAACTATCCTGTTACTTCATTACCTATTGCAGTTGGTATAGTTCTTTCTAAAGCACAATGTCCGAGTACAGAAGTTGAGATTTCGGAAATGTCTAAATTCCCGTATAGAAATCTTTTGGGATGTGTATCCTTTATATCGGGAAGGACAAGACCTGATATTTGCTATGGCGTTAATATTTTGTCTCAATTCCAAAGTAATCCAGGACTAGTGCATTGGAATATACTACTTAAATTACTTGGATATGTAGCTCAAACTAAAACTTATAAATTGAAGTTGTCTGAAACAAACAATTTAAACATCAATTATTATAGTGACGCTTATTTTGCAGCTAATAGAGATGATCGAATTTTCATTGGAGGTCTGATTCTTTTCATTGATTATTCACCCATTATGTGGAAAACTTTTAAACAGAAATGTGTTAGTTTATCCACAATGGAAAGTGAATATGTATCATTATGCGAATCCGCAAAAGAACTCGTGTGGATCATCCGAATTTTTAAAGACTTTAAGAATCTCAATGTAATAAAAACTAATGTAACTAGTTATCTCTTTTGGGATAATCAAGCGGCAATCGATTTTTCTAAATCACCAGTATAAAATACTAGTTCTAAACATATTGATGTTAAATGCCACTTTATCAGAAATTTAGTGTTTGAAAAACTTTTCATCCTAAAGTATATCAATACGAAACTAAATTTTGCAGACCTCTTCACAAAACCTTTAACTAAAAATAATTTGTCTAAATTTTTAAAAGACTTTTTGTATTAAAATATAAAAGTCCAGGTGTACTGGCAAATTTTCATAAAATTGTAAATGCTTTAATGGCATGATTTTTTATTAAGAATGTATTTTTCTAAATGTTTTTTCTATTTGCATGTGATGCCGCCTGTCTGGTCTCGAGGAATTTAAATGCCCACTGGGATGTCAGCTTTTCATCGAGTGAGTGTTACCAAAGGGTACTAGCGGCCTCTAGTACCGTTTCGGAGAAGGTGCAATTGCAAACTGCCAGAGTACTCCAAGATTCCGTTCGACTCGTTGGAGGGATGAATCTTCGTCTTTGTCACAGGAGATGTTACCTTAATTTTTTAAGTCCCGTATTATGATAATAGAAGCTCTTATAGGTCCCCCTCGACTCCAGACAGCCTGCATGTGTATACTTGAAATATTTTGTAAAATTTTCTAATGTTTGTAAACATGTGAAACTTGTTATAAATTTTGTAAATATAATTTTTTTTTATGTCATGTGAAGTGAATGAAAAATTTAAAGCTTTTTCAGAGGTACGCGAGAGGCGGGCCATTGTTAGGAAATTCTGCATTTTAAGCTACGAAGCTAGCATCTTTTCTAAATTGTACCTTTACTCTAAGATTCGAAGCATTCTTTCTTTAAGATTTTTACGTCATTTCTTTGAGCTAGTCATCCATATTAGCAGCTATTTAATCGGAATCGTATGACGTTGTCTATTCGATTCCCGCAGCTGATATGTAGATCTACTTTTTATTAGCAGAGTATATATACTTGTCTCTACTATGCCATTAGGGTACGGTCTGTAGGTTCTCTAAGCATTCTCTCATCGGAGAGACTTCAGTGCTATGTAAGCTGCTACTGGTACTATACCTATAAGATGTAGGACAAGTATGAACCCTGTTATATGGAAATTTGGTGATCTGTAAATATGTTCTTACATGTGGTCGTCCAAATAAATGTCTCTTTTAACATATATGATTCGTCATTTCTGAAACAATAAGAAATGCTCTATCTCATAGAAATTCCACAGCAATAAGCCAGGACGCTTTTAGCTTATCATCCAGCAACTCTTCATAACTAGTGTTACTCAAACTGCCTGTCTCTACTTTACGAGACTAACAAGTGATATTGGCAAACTCGCTTCCTGTGACTAACAGTTTCATTAGTTTGTCATTTATTAGAATGATCTCATTATATTATATTGCATTAACTGCTAATTTCACAAAGTATTTTGTATCAGCATCGCATTCTGTTATATTAGCATGTTCTCTTTTTATTTTTGGAATTTGCGTTAGATACTATTTTCAACATTATTAAATTTTGGCGTTAATTTACGATATCTAAATATCTCAGCTCAATGCAGAATTATATTAACGGCATTTTTCATATTTACATGTTTCAAGGAAATATACTCAACGTCCATACACTCAAAGTTATCGTTGTAAAATAATCTTTTAATTCTGTTCTCTATTTAGCAACACAATATTATATACAAAGTATCTGAGCTAATTTAACACGTTTATTGACATGCAATTATATTTTCCTTTACTCAAAAACCTGTATTGTTTATCACGTTTTGTTCTGACATGTTTTGAAATCATCGTTAAAATCATTTCTTTAATAGCTACAATAATTTTAAAAGTTTCATTGAAGAATTTAAATAAAAAAAATTATTTTCTTTTTTAATGTTTGAGAAGCGGATAGACACATTTTTATATTAGCCAGAAATAAGGTTGGTCGGTTGGAATTTATTGGCGCTGAATCCTCATTTGACCACTACAATGATACTTCCGACAGATTCAGATATGTATATTTCCACTTTCGTCAAACATCAAGTTTCATCGATCGTGGATCCCCAACTAGTTTTCGACGTTCAACGACCGCAGCAGATGCATGTCGTTGTTGTGAGTGATAAACGCTATTAGCATCGGATGCTCGTTTTTCGTACAGGTTCTAAATATGGCTTAAAATTTTATGAGAAAGCGTCCCGTATATCTCATTCAAAAAGAAATAGAATATCTTGTTAATAATTTTTCTGATTTAGTATATTCTGATTCTGAAGACTCACAGAGTATTGACAGCGAACGCAAAACAGAATCTGAACATTCTGCGGATGAAGACGAGAACTTTTCGAATGATTGTGGAAATGATGATAATTTTCATGTAAAAAACTTCAAGTGGTGTAAAAAAGAGACCAATCGTGCTGTTGGAACACCAAAGCACAGTATTGTTTTCATCTTTTTGGTCAGAAACATTCAGCAAAAATAGGTTCTAAATCAGAGACGGAAGATACTTCGGATTTTCTATTTGATTAGTGTATGACTTAACTTCTTAAACTTTTACTTTATTCTGCCGTATTCAGATCAAATAATAATGACGTTAATTGTTTATTTACTGCTAATGGTACAGGATGGGAAGTAATTAGATGTGTTACTTCTAAAGTGAGATTTATATCTTTATTGAACTGCTTATGGTTTGGTTATTCTAAAACAAGAAAGGAGCGTAAGGTATTCAACAATGAAAACTCAAATCGCAGAAATGTTCTAAACAATCATAAAGAATTTCCAATGTAGGTATTCTTATTTGTGAGTACGGATGTATTGACGAGATGCTAGTGAAATTCAGAGGGCGCAGCAAATATAAAATGTACATGTCGAAGATACCCGAACAAGTACACGCTAAATTCAATTGAGCGTTTTCTGGACTCCAAAAGGGAGCGAATGTAAAAATTCGCCTTTCCGATCTTTTAGTACAGAAAAACGCTCTTTAAAACACTTTTATAGTCAAAAACCAGTTTCGACTGCATACTCGCTAAGAAACTGATAACGGAATTTGTTAGACTACTCCGTTCTTCTTAGGAGCATTTTATAATGTCTGTTTCCGACACTAGGGGTATCCGAAAAATAATTGGTTAATAATTATCACATGGCGATTTGGCGCCTTTCCTTATCTGTGGGCCGAAAAGATAAGATTGGCAGACATTTTTTTTTATCTTAGCCGGCTTTCTTCATATCAGTGGGAGCATTAAAATGAATCGATATTTGTTATTTACATTAATCAGGGAGATTCACAGTATGGCGATAGGAAATTGCAGACCACCATAACAAGACTTATTAACGGACATACTCGACCACTTTCATATGTACAGGGACAAAAGGGTTTTCCTGTGTGCTTCAAGTGCAATACACACCAATCTACTCTAGACCATCTGCTCTCATGTATGGAGCTGGAGAAGAGGAACCTCTTTGAAAGCCCTGCCCTGGTTCGTGATTTTCTGTGGGAGAGCGGACTTTTGGACTTGGTCTAGCTGAGGACTTGAACAAGTGGAATAAGAAACAACAACAACAGATTCACAGTATGGTGAGTTACATTTTCAAATTCTAAAATTGATCTTTAATTTCATAGTCGGGAATCTGTCCAGATATTTTTTTATATGACTGATATTATATTTATGCACATTCTGCAAAAACTTCGTTAAATAACCTAATTCCATCATGAACATATCCCTGATATATGTTCCTACTTGAATGCAAATTTGAAAATTCCTGAGACATTAAAAATAATTTAGGAAATATCTTCATCCTGAATACATTGTTTTATGACACTTTAATTTCAGAAAATTATATATCATTAAAGATTATCCATTAGAAAGTTCAGGAATAAATTTAATATAATGAAAATTAATTTCATCCACTATCATATAAATCACACTTATTTTTATTTTTAATTTAAGGTGTATGTAAATTTGGTTTCAGCTGTGAATGCATGTTTTAAATGTGTTTTAATATTTAAGTTGATTGTAGCAGTAATAGATAAAAGAATTTTAAAGTAAAAACTTCTGTCCCCCAATTTAAAAAATTAAACTGATAGTGAAATGAAATGTATAGTGTTTATTAATTTTTAATTATTTTAATATTTTGCACATTGTTTAATAATTATAAAGTATCTAAAGTTTCCATAAATATTTTTTTATTTATGTGTTTTATTTTATTTGGGAGAAAAAAATTGCAAAATTTAATTTGCCTGTCCACAAAATGCTTGTGTTTGTCAGACTATTCTAATGACAGTTTAGTTATCTAAATTATATCTAATACATATAATAGAATTAATATTATATCTATGTAGATTTACTTTCCATTGATATTAAAATTCTATGTTTTAAAAAGTTTTGTCTCCTATTGATGTACCAGTTACCTAACTGATCAAGTCATTTATAAGCATAAAACTAGTTTTATTATTATTAATTGTGCATTGGGATGAGTGTTTTTAGTTTAATTTTTCCACTATTAGAATATGGGGGGAGCAGTAGATTATTTTGGGTACAATTAGCTTTTTCCATTTCTCTCGCATCTTCATACTTCCCTATATGAATGTACTCTACATGTTGAACTCGGTGCTGTAGGGTAAATATCTTTTTATATTTTAAGAAATTTTATTATTTTTAATTTTTGATTTTAGGTTATGCCTTTTAATCATCGACACCGACATCTATATGTACTTGCCTTGCAGATAGATTCTCTGACGAAGTAGATGGTATGACTGAATAAATAAAATTGATTTTTTTTTCATTGCAGAATAGTAATGAATTTGCTTTTGAAAGTTATATAATGCATAACTTCTTTACTAAATATCATGGTTTTTTCATAGAAATATAACTGTGTTTGTGTGAACTAATTAAAAATTATCATATGTTTAGGAAAATCCATCTATTTAATATAGCTGCAAATGATTTGCATCTTATACTAAAAAAATTATACACAATGTTTTATGAATATTTTTATTTCTCTCATTCATAAAGAGTTAACTTTTGCTTTAGTTTAAAATTTTACATGCCATTGCTTGGTTACTAACTAAAGAATCTTACTGTAACTTTTATATAACAGTTATTTTTAATTACATTTGGATGATTACTAATTGAGATCATACTTCATAGTTTAATTGCTATGCCTTTGCTTTTGTCTAAGGTTTACAGAGATCCTATGATATAGGGTAGATGTTCCAATTTTGGCCACCTCAAGAGAAAATTTGAAATGGAAATTTCACAGTGGATGTCTGTTTAAAGCATATTAAATCATACTTATACTATTCTTTAGCAAATTCTATTGGCTTTCTGCTAGTTATAAAATTTTTCTGAAGAATATTTTAGATTTAGAGTTATGAATTTTTAAATAAATTAACCCAATTTGCACCAGTTTTGGCCACACTAATATTATATTTGTAACAGACATTTTAAGGAATTTTAAGTAAAAATAAATCATTTTTATGCAATATATATATTTTGCTAAAATATGAAACAAGAAATGGGGACAGGAATAAACTTAGATTGCAAAAGCATAGATTTTTTTTAAACTTCAAAACTACTACTTCAAAACAAAAAGTTGAATATTGTATAAAAATTTGCAAATATGTGTGCGAAACAAATGGATGTGTGTCTCATGTTAAAAATGATACCAATTATAATAGAATGATATGGGGAGTATGTGACAAAACCCAATTCCATAATTTTTTCAAAAAGTTCGTTCAAAACCCTTTTCTACTGATATGTATGTAAGAATAATTAAGCCACTATTTTTTTAAAGACATTTACAGCAAATTTTTAACTTTAATTGTTTACATGGAAACAAAACTAATTGTTAAAAACATCTGTTTGAGCAATGTCCTTCATTATGTTGCAGACATTTTTCTTTAATTAAATAATTTATTTTGCAGGTTTCAGGAGAACAAAGGCTTCATTATTCAATCCTGGAAACTACTAGTGTGTTAAAAAAACTACTACTAACTTATATGTTTACTAGTCAGGAATGGTTGTATATGAAAACCTATCTGATTAGAAATAGAGAAATGTTATATTTAATTGTAAGTGAGAATTTTATGTGTGCTATATTTATATGAATTTTACCAAAATATAACTGTAGGTATTTTATACAGAAGCATCAGTTTTATTTGTAAATAATTGAAGATTGTGCTTTTGAAAAGAGTCTAAAATGCACATTTGCCATGTAAAAAAATGAAAAAGAAAAAATGAGCTTTTATTATTGGAAAATTTGTTTATGCATGAGTATAGCAGAAAGAAATTTACACAGGAAATGGCTATCTTTTATAATTTATTTGATTACCAAAGGAGTTTTTTTTTTAGGGGGGGGGGGTAACTTTTATGTGTTTATTTGCGATTTTGTTCATTGTAAATAACTGAATTTGTTTTCGGAGGAATGCAACTGAAATTTGTATAATAGGTAGGAATAATTCTATATAGAAAATTGCATCTTATTGGTTCACAAATAGTGGAATGTTAATTAATTTTAGCTAGAATTTTACCAAAATGGAAAATTGTATGCAAATATTAGTAATCATTTTTTATGTGTGCGATGTATTTAAATAAACAACATTGTAAGTTTTTCATTTTTTTAAAGGTAATTTTCTAATGATTTGTGCAATTGGGTATAATTGTAGTAGTTAAAAATTCAGTCATTTTGTTAATTTTAGGTATAAAATTTGCAGATAAATATGTGTAATATTTTTATGACTGTCAAAAATTTTGCTTCAGGTGTGTAATCAACAGAAGTTTTAAGTAACATCTTTTTCACTTATTTATGTTCTACCAGTATTTAAAACTGCCTTTACACCAATAACATTTATACACTCTAGTTGATTACATTTTGCTTCAATGTAAATATAGTATTATAATTTAATTGCAACACATTTATATTCTTTCTCTTCAAATTTATTTTAAGCTTTTAACCCATGTGCAGTTCCGATTATCTCAATTGGGTATTTATTATAATAAGTTTTTGTTCTGTAATTTATCATCAGTTCGATTCTTTTTCATTAAGCATTTTTCATCTTGGATGTTATTGTAGGAAGTGTAATACTTGGTTATACTACAGTGAATTTATGTAAAAATGTATTTTTATTGTAATAAAAGTATAAAAATACTGTGCTGATTTTTTTTCAAAATTCTGAATATTTAACTGATGTATTAAGGACATTTTCTCTTTCAGTTAGGTTTTTTTTTATTTTTTTTTCATCAAGATATTATTACAGGGGGTGATAGAACCGGGATATCAGGGAAATTTGTAAAAATCGGGGAAAATTAAGTTATTTGTTACTTGAGTTATTATCTATAAATTAGTATCTTATGTGTAGTATTATTTGCAATAATAAATGGAATAAAAATACATTATTCATTTATAAAAGCATAAGTTTTTGATTAGAGCAATTAATTTATTATGATTTGTTAAAGAATAAAGATTTGAAGTAATATTTTGGCAGTTTCTCTTGTTTAAATCTTTGCAAAAATGTATATTATTAGGTACGTATAATTATACTATTTTTATATTTATGCTCCAACATTTTATTCTGGTACTCATGCAAAGAGCACTAATTAGTTATTGAAGTTTTAAGCAAAGATCATAATAACATTTACTGTTAATATAATTTAACTTGTGTTGCAAAGAGCAGTTTTAATGTTTATTAGAATTCTTATCCAGTTTTAGAAACCAAAGTATTTTGTTAAAATTTCCAGTATTTTTTTACATATAAGAAATGTAATATACTGTTTTAATAGGTGTTTTAGGATGTTCATTCCATTTTTTAAAAATTAAATTTCATAAAAATATATTATTTTTTTTCATTTTTAAATAACTGGTAAAAGTGTTTTTTAATAATGTATATTGTATACATACAGTGATTCTGAGTAGGGAGAAAGCCAGGAAACTAATATAATTAGTAGCCTTAAATCGGGGAAATGTAAGTTTAGTCGGGGAAATTTTTTTCACAGTTTCTGTAGCCACCCTGTATTGTCAAGACTTTACTAGTCAGTGCAAACTCAAAAGCCTTATAATTAATATTTTCTAAAAATTATAATTCGTAAAAGAATATGTAAAATTCATGCAAATAACTGTTGTGTTTTTGCTTTAGATGTTCTTAAAGGATAAATGGATTCTTGATATTTCAGGCTTAAAAACATGCTACGATGTATGGCTAAGAATTCGTTTAAAATTTTTAAAACCTATCATAAGGCTGTGAGATTGCTGTCTAAATGAATGTTTACAAATATTTAAAGAATAAAAATAAAACATTAAATTATTTAAATTTTTTTTAATTTACTGCACATACAGTCATAAGCCTTGTGTTTCGCACATATATTTTTAAGTTTAACAACTTTACTAGTAAACAGTACCTTTCTTTTGGTGAATTTTATTAAAAAATTATTTATTATAAACCGTGCTATATAGTTCCATTACCGAAATCTGTCGTACTGTGCAGAATAATGCTGGTATTAAAAGAAGCACCCCCAATTGTTTCTTACTAGTTTTTAAAATAGCAAAAGTGTTGAAACTAAGGTAAAAGACCGTTTTTGTTTAGTAAAAATCTTTACAAGGATAAAATAATAAGCAGCATTTTACTACCTCAAGGGGGATATTTATTCATAATGCTCTTTATAAGGTACAAAGTCACTGGTCCCGTTATTGCTTTAAAAATGTTTTCATTTAAACGTTCAGAAAAGGTTAATAATTAATCAATATTAAAAGCATTTTTAAAAAAGCGATCAGTTTACAAACTGATCCAAAAGGAGCGAAATTAATAAAACCATTTCCAGAAAAAGGGCGTTTTTCTTTTAAACGCTCTGAATGAAGTTACAAATTAATCAAAAAGGATCGAAATGAGTTATGAAAACATTTCCAAAAAAGAGCGTTTTTTCATAAACGCACCCTTTAACATTAAAAATTAATCAACAAAGAGCGAAAGCATTGCTTAAAATATTGCTCAAAAAGGAGCATTTCTTTTAACACGCTCCTTTTAATATTAAAAACTGATGGAAAAGGAGCGAAATCGTCCAATACAAAAAGGAGCGAAATCGTTCACTATAAAAAGGAGCGAAATCGTTCACTATAAAAAGGAGCGAAATTCTCTCCGCGGAAGGATTGTAAAACGCTCCGAAAGGACGATGCACTTTCAAGTATGGAAAGGAGCGAAATTTAATTATTTCGTTTGGTTTAAGCGTGTACGAATTAAGAATTGTGTGTCTTTTTGATGCAAGAAATAATTACCTTTATACTGCATATATCTACTGTAGAAAAGATTCTGATGGAGATAAGCTGAGTGAAGATTGAAAAAACATTATGTATACCTACGCAAGCGGTTCTTCGACTGATTGAACCATTCAAGCCCACAAATAGAAACATAACTTCAGACAGCTGGTTTTCAACAATTAAGTTAGGGAATTGTCTAAAAGATAGAAGTCTTACGTTTGTAGATAATTTTTAAAAAAACAAAAAATACAGATCCCAAAAGATTTTCAAGCGAGCAAGACAAGATAAATTTCTAGGTCTTTCTGAAGGTATTTACAAATGAAATCAGGCTTAATTCTTGTGTTCACAACAAAAGAAAAGCAGTTATTTTGGTTTCGTTGATGCATCATACCTGTGAAACCAATGTGTATACAAGAAACCAGAAATTATAGAGCTATACAAATTGACAAGATGAGCGGTAGATGAATTCGGCAAGAAGTGTTCCATTTATCAAGCGCTCGATGAACTCAACATTGGTCTATGGCACTATTTTTCAGAATATTAGATATGGGTGCTGTAAATTCATTTACATTGTTCCAGTCTTATCCTAAAGCTCCAAAGATGAAAAGAAAGAATTGTATGCTTTTATTTGCAAATCAACTGATAAAGCCATATCTTAAAGATAGGGTAGCTTTTCAATTTTACCAATAGAACTCAAGTTGGTAAATGGAAGAATCCTTGCCCAAAATTAAAGTGAGAAAAGTAATTTTTCAAATCAAGATGAAAATTTTTTAAAAGAAAAAGCATGCAGTCTATACCCACCAATAAGAGGAGAAAATAGCTTACAAATATATGGAATGCAAGGAGCCAATGTCCCTTCAGTGTTCTGGAAAAATTTGTTTTGATTTTATTTTAACTTATGATTCAATCTCTTAAAGGAAGTAATGTTTATCCTTATAATTAAATCCATTTTTGTAGAATTATTGTATAATTGTCAGTAATAATTACTAAAGACATATATTTTCTTGGCTCTTGGCAAAATTAACAGTTTTGTTCCTTAAAATGAAGAAAATATATACTTCATTCTTTTAAATGATTTAAATTGTGTAAAATTAAATTATTCATCCGCTAAATATTGATTTAAATGAGATAGGAATGTATAAATAGATATAATGTTTTATAACATTTCATAAAAATGCATTAAAGTAACTATTTTAAAGCGTTTTTAATAGCGGTCTATAAGAACCCTCACACTATTTATGCAAACAATTTTGTCACAGCAGTTAAAAGTTAAGGAAGAAATCCCGTTTTTCTGTCGGTATTCTTGTTGCTACCAAATGCAGGTCTCTCTCTCTACCTCTTTCTTTGTCTTCTATGGATCTTGAGATAATTCTTTAATAAAAAATCTCAATTCGAAACAAAAATCCTGAAAGGTTGAGGCGCATAAAACGAAAGAAGATAATATAAAGCCACGATAAACATCATAATAATACTTTTTAATCTTCGAAGTAATTTAAATCATTTCCGGAATTTTCTAAAACAATCACTTACAACAAACGATGTACTTTATTGAAACTCAGCGTAACATTTTTTTTTCCTAAGACTCCGCAATCATGCTGCGAATTTTCTAAAAATAGCTTGTATTTAACACCACAAGAAGCGAGACTGGCAATTTCCTCCGGAAAGACAGAAACGAGTGGCGTGGCGACCAGGGGAGATGAATTATTGATGTCCCGGGCGCCAGTTATAGGAGGCAGCACGCAGTCAAAACTTTAATACATCTATGCCTTTTTTAAAAAGTAAAATATGATGAAGGGGTGTAAAGATAATTCCATACCCCTCGTGTCATTTACGCTTGTTAAGCCGCTGTCGACGACTGGGATTAAAAAAATCATATTATCTTCCACTTATTCTTGCTACGCCACTTGCCACGCTGACAAAACGTTGATGCGTTTGTATCACCTCATAAAGTTAAATACGATGAGGAGGCGAAAATACAACATGCCGCTATTGGCGTTCACAAAGCTATGGAATTGGTGATGGGGGGGCAAAAAGTCATATTATGACCCGGCCGCCACTTACCCCTCTCTACATCACTGACAGAAACACTTGCTCTGATGCCTTTACCAATTCAGGTGTAGTCCTTCTTCATATGACTACGGTTCAAAATTATAAGTTCCGTTCCCAAATGCACTCCTGTAGCTTAAAACCCGGATGTTAATCTAACAAAATAGTTCTTTGCATGCCACACGCAGGGCCGTACCGAGGGGGTGGTGAGATTGGCCCCAGCCAATGGCGCAGGCAGAATGGGTGCGCAAAAATGACCATTTAAAAACTTAATTTAAGAGCTAGATTTGTACGATCTGCTGTGCAAATAAAAAGAATTTGAGAATAAATCTCCAGTGGCTTACTAAACATCACGGGAGTGGCTAGTTGTTTTGTCCAGTGGTCAAGTTGCCAGCTTACAGTCGTAAAATAGATGGACAAGGGAACTCGCCTGCTTTAAGAATCCTCTTCGGACCTCTAAGACGCTGATCAGAAGATAGGGAGGGCAAAAACTTCACGTAATTTGACTATTAAAAGCTCAAAGAAAAAGGGGAATCGCGCTTTTTCTTAGAGTTTTGTGTTTTAGGGTGGGGCGGTCTTATTTTATCTCGTTTACTATATTGTAGGAAGGATAAAGGGGCCTTGTAGTTATTGGACGAGTGGTCCTTTGGTGTTACTTTAGTGGCAAATAATACGAAGAAAATGTTGTTTTTCTGTTTATGTTTCATAAGAAAGTGGGCGCATAAAGAAATAATTGGACTTTTTCATTCTTTTCAAAGGAGATAAATTAATTTTTAAAGAGGTGAACTCAAATTATTTCTGTATTTTTAAATTGCTTTTGTTGTATTATATACTAACCGCCTTCTACTGCCAGTTGATTCGTCCATTCTATTAATTATATATTATTTATGCCAACCAATTTAAAAAAAATTCTACTTCTAATTTTTCACAAGTTAATCTGAACTAAAGTTTTAGGCAATATGGTTTGCATCTAATAAAATGAATGACTTTGATTTTTACATTCAATTGTTTAAAAAAGTCTTAGGCAGAATGGCTCTTTAATATCATTAAATTCAATGAAAATTATTTTTTGATTCGATCATGTATAATTCAGATTTAAATTACATTTATTACATTTTATTTATATGACTATAACTTGAATGTTTTACCTAATTATTACATATAAATATATGGTATGGTTTCCATTGAAGATTATCTGCCCAACTGAAAAAATGAATTTTAGATCATAGCTGAAAAGTAAATCTATCAAAATAATATAGTAAATCTATTTCAAAAGTAAATTTTTTTTTCAAAAATTGTCAAATTTAAGAAAGAAATTACACAACGAGACTGTTATCATTTGAAAGATAATTTTTTTCGAAATATAAGACGGTGTAGAAATTGTTTTAAAGTGAAAATACTTTCGACTATTATCGCTGACCCCCGCCAAATTCTTTCTTGAGTTTTAATTAATTAAAGTTTAAAAACATTCACTGAGGTGTACTTTGCCACCCTTCATAGTAGGTTTGTACCAAATTTGGCAACTCTAGGCTCAACGGTCTATCTTGTAGAACGCCAACAGACAGTCACCTATGCATTCATGCGCTTTTAGTAGTAAAAATATGCATACAAAAGCATGATTACAAGCAAACTATAAAATTAACATTATAGTATTTCGTGTTAGACTTTATTGCATAAATAATCTAATGCAACCATTGTTCAGTTCCCACAAGAAAAAAGTCCCCAGAGGCCACCACCTCCTTGATACTCAGTTTGGTCTGATAGCGGATGTCTGTGCAGCCCCGTTTTCACCCCCTTCTTGGAAATTCTTGAACCCTCTTCCGGTAACACCCGCGCTTTTACTGTTCGAACTCTGACTGTTGTGACGCCCACGCCAGACATTCTGACTCTTTTTTTTCGCCCCGAGCGGGCTTTTATTCCGTTATCTAAAAAATCTATTCTGATCATTAATCGAACAAATATATCTTGTTAAACCATGCAAAATCTTCGAAGAAATGTGCTATTTTATTAATGTAACAGAATGTCAACGATTAAAAGATGTGAAAACCAACAAGTGGAATTATTTGGCTTGCATCCATGTTGGATTACTAATATGATTTTTTTTAGAGTGAGTTTAGCTATCCAATCTACAATCGGGTGAGTATAACTTTTAATCAAGAAATCTATTCTTTATAATATTCCACAACCATTCTACGCCAAATTCATGATCTCCTTGATTTTACTAGTTACGATAATTGTAACTGATTTAACCATAAAATTTTACTTTACAATAATGTATACGAAGATGAATGTTATTTGCCTTTTTAAAAAATCGACATTTTTGATTGATATTAATGAACTTTGGCGCATATGCTCTTCGAAACAAGAGTAGAATCACTATCAACTTTTCAAAGCTCAAAAGATAATTAAAATTTCAGTTAATAAAAAAGTAGGCAAGATTTTGCAGTTTTTTCGCCGTCTTTTCAGAAATATCATCTAAAAAAATGACTTTTAACGTCATTTTAAAATTCAAAAAATATCTTTTTAATTATATCAACTTAATAAATGCAAAATTTTTTCTTTAATTTAAAGAAATTTAAAAAATGTATGATTTGCAACAATACTTTTCAATTTTAAATTGACAAACTATTTTCCTTAGTTAATCACATTATCACTAATTTCCTTATTTTTATATAATCGCATATTTAATCACATGATCCCAGCATGGCGAAGGTCACGGATGAGTAGCTGCCAGATAAGTAAGCGGTTTCTCGCTGCCTTCGTGGCAGAGGCTGCGCTAGCGGGGGGGGGTCAATTGCCCCCGTCGGTGATCTCTTGCTGCCCCCTGTCGGCTAGAAATTAAGACTTTCATCGGCAGAAGTATTTGCGGTTTTGGGTGATGTTGAGAGCAGGATATCAAGGAATCTAATAAGTTTTATCCCATCTTTATATAATAAACGGTCGAGATAAGCGAATTGTCTCCGAATTTGAGGACTGAATAACGGTTAAGTCAACAGAATTATCGACATAATTTTTAAATTATCGTCCATTCGGCCAGTAGTTCGCACCACATTTGACAGAATAACCGACAAGGCGACGAGTGAATCAGATGTCGCATTTTGCCAACTATTTCGGTCGGCTAAGAGATCAACAAGACGGATGAAAGTTTGTATGTTTTGTTTTTTCCATCGGCAGTTTCGATCACTTTTTGGCGGAATTATTAGGTAAAATTTAAGTGTCTGTATTGCACAAGAGTGTGGTTATACATAGTGGTCATTCCTCTCAACTGCCATTTTCATTCGGAGTGGAATTTTTCGGCCCATAGATATAACCTTAAAATAAAATCTATTAACGACCACTCAAACCCCTCTGAGCAGTCGGGTTTGTCGCACGTTCAACTTCAATGAGATATTTTCCTTTCGTGTCTCGAACCGTGAACATCCTATGAAGAAAAAATGGAGGAAAGAAAGAAGAAAAATTCATACACTCAGAAACATCACCGGAAATGAGATAGAAATTAATCATTCCTTTCCCAACGTGAAGGGAAAAATGAATTTCGGACTCTACCGGGTTTAGGCATTAAAGAGTTAATTTGTGTCTTTCAGGTGCTGATTCGAACTCTGCCAAAAAATGTGGTCACAGCCATTAGCGAATGAAACTTTTAGCTCAACGACTTTAGGAAGAATAAACGATATTATTGCCTTTACTCAACAACTACCGACGAAACAATTATAGATATATTTTTATAATTTAAAAAAATTAAAAAGGTGATCTCCGAAAGAGCTGAAAGACCCAAGCAGACACAAAAATTTTATCTTTTTTTCCTAAAAACAAGAAAAAAGAAAGAAAGAAATATATAGAGAGATAAATTTTCGGTAAAAGTACTTTTTTTCTTTCGATTAATTTTTAAAATTAGATTTATCAGAAATTACGAATTAGGTCTTATTTAAATATTTTATACTCCCACTCCCAAACATAATAACCTTTCAGAACGGCGAATTTTCCTTGGAACTGCGGGTGACCACTGTAGAGAGGTTTCGGCCCTCTTCGACTAGCTTGTTCGTCGGGAATACAAATTTAGTTGAATCTCATGTGCATAATTTTATTTTCATAATTCCCTTAAAAAAGCAATTTTAAATTTCAAATTGTTATAGACACTTAACCCGTGCTCTTTTAGTAGCTTAGCTTCTGTTCTGTTCAATGTCTACATGAACGTCCCTAATGGAGTAAAGTAACTGCATGTTTCATCTAACATTTTTTTTGCACGTGGTCGGCACCTTTCTTATTACTTATGCAAAATACGCATTTGATTTCAGTATGAAAATGACGCGGACAATTTATGTCTTGCAGCATGTTAGCTGGATTAAAACATGCTGATAAAAAGAATTAAAACATAGCAACCATAATCATTGAGCTCACTAAATATGTTTCAAAATATAATTATTACCTTAGAGGACTTCGTTTACAGATTTCACAGAAAAATTGATGAAACAAAAAAGAAAGTAAAATCCATTAGGTTAACTTTCAATAATGGAAGTGAAAAACGGAATTAAATATTATTTGTGTAAACACTGGCAACGGTCTGAATCAGATTGCAACAATGAAAAGTATTGTTTTAAATTATGGCTAAAAATATTTTTACAAATTTATTAAAATTAGAGAAAAAATACTACAACTTCATTGATATAATTTAAAAAAACCGAGTTTTTAAATTTTCAAATGGTGGCTGGTACTGATCAAAAATATTATTATAAACTTGCACAATAAACGTGCATCATTCTGATTTGTTAGCTATGCTTGCAAAGTCAGATGAATTGGTAAAATCTGTCCAGTTGTTCAGACTGGGAACACAGTCAAGGTTTCCCCTCCCAGAAAATAGTGTTTTTGAGATTTTTCTCGAAAATGAAGAATTGAAATGGAGAAGCGACCATTGACGATGCATCTAGGGTCGTGAGCTTTCATATAAAATAAAAATTGGAGAAATCGATCCAGTTGTTTGGGGACTCTCTTAAGAATTTTTCCCATTGAGAATGTGCAATGAAATAGTGTTTTTAGGATATCTCTCAAAAATGGAGGGTGATGAGGGATAGACAATCTTTGATGACACTTCTAGTAGTCATAAGCTTTGATATGAAATAAATATTTTCAAAATCTGTCCATTGGTTTGGGCTGAGGATTGGTCCTTTGGTTTTTCAAATTATTTTAAATGTATAGACTAGCCGCATTCGGCGACCAACTGTTCGCCCGTAATATTAGTAGCTAATAGCTTGCAACTTGGTAAAATAAAGCCGCGAATTGGCGGTTGTAGAGGCTGAGGGACTCTGCAAAAGTTTTATTTTGCAATATATTTCGAAAATTCTTATTCCTCTTGTAAAATCTGCATTTGATTTCAACATTAAAATGACGCAGCACATTTTATGACTAGCGGCATGATAGCTGGATTAAAGCATGCCGAAAAGAATGCTTAATGGATATATTTCACCGAGGTGCCCATTCTCACCCTCCAAAGTAGGTTTGTGCCGAATTTCGTTCTTTTGGGTCCAGCGGTTTGCCTTGTAGAGAACCAATACGCACACACACATTCTCCTTTATTATTATTAGAGATATGAAGATATGCATTTATAGGTTTAAAATTTTTTAATAATTATTTTCACTTGTTTCGGGTAATATTTTATTTTGTTATGGGATTTAAATAATAGTCTGCAAATTTTTTCTAATATCAGTGCGCTACATTTTATTTCCTAAGAGATTCATGTTCATAATTCTTCATTTTCTATTATTGCTTGTCGTTCAGTTAGACAATTCTTACTGCACCGACATTATACAAATAGCTAGATCTTCCAAATAATTAATTATTATAATCAAATTCGCTAATTAATACTTAATTACCCTTAATTAAATATAAAATTCATTACTATCTGTTATTTTGAGGTTACCTAAATTAGAAAAACTTTGCTTGCCCCGGTCGGAAAATTTCTGGCGCCGCCTCTGCTTGGTGGATACAGTAATGGTGCTGTAACTCTTAGGGCCCATCTTCAAGGATGTGTCGCACCCCTGTAAAATGGGGGGTCGTCGCATGAGCCGCTCGTAATGGGGCCTACTGTGCATGGACCACAGTGCACGATGAAGTTGTGGCGGCTGGTTGTTCAATGTAGACTCGGGTGCCAAGGCAGGGCGGCGTGATGTCTTTTTGTGATATTTCATCACCTGATCTATAACCATTGTAAAACATTATGGTGAACAAAATCTGCTCTATTTGATACATTTAGCTACTCTAGCTCCAAAAGTGATTTTCCCTTACCCGCAGTTTTTTCTTAAACACTTTTTTAAATATATTTTTCAACTCAAGCTCATTAAATAAAGTGATTTTTATTTATTTTGGCAAGTTTTATACAGTGAAACATTTTCTTTTTGCCACTAATGAAAATATTTTCTCTCTTCAATTATAATGAGATAATTGACACAAGCATTTTATTTTTTCTTTTGCTATCGAATTACTGATTGTATGTTTCATTTTAATTTCGCAATTATTGTAATTCGGGTTTCTTTTTTTGACATCTTGACTAAGAAAAAAATGAAAATGAACTTTTATTATCTTCACAATTCTTTTTTTATAAATGACATTTTTTACAATTTTCTTGGAACTATTTTTGGAAAATTAGTTTCTATTTCAGGATAATTTCTGTTAGTTTCTCGAATCATCATATTATTCTTTCATTCGATAAGTAATAAGACGTTTTGATATTTTACAACTTCCTATCTGTTAATTTTTTGCTGTTCAGTTTGGCCTTTAGCAAATGTTTAGCTCAATTCAATTAACGCTAAAATGTTTTATTTCGAAAGCAGGGAGAGAAAAAGGTAAATTAAGTTCACATATATTTCAATTTTCATTAAATTCGCATTTTTCAATCTTATCAAACAATAAAGGTAAAATTTTAAATAATTATGTATGCCGTATTAATTGTTTAACAACCAGGATATTCCAAGGGAACAAGCTGGTCTCCAAAGGCAGTTAGTTAGAAATATACAAGTTATTATAAGCAGAATAATGGTTTACAAAGAAAAACTTGCTGATGTGGCAGATCAACAGGTTCATAGATGATACTATGCCCATATCTTAAATTAAGTGTTAACTGAAACAAAATATTGTGTAGATGCAGTTTCTTTTTTGAATGTTCTCCAGAATTTTTGCAACTTTTGTAAGAACTTTACTTTCAGTTTAGCTTTGAAAATATCCAAAATAACAGTATGTTCCTCATACACCCAGCAAAAAATTAATTAAAATTCAATCAAAAAATTGTGTTTATATCTTACTTTTCCAATAATATGTACATTAGAGTTGCTGAATTTGAACTAGCTCCTGGAATGGATTGGTATGAAAACTTAAATTCTATTAAATATTTGGGCCTTAAAATATGCAAATTAGGTTTTAAAACATAAATGTGGTATATGAAATTATTTTTGAGAGAAAAAACTTAGTAGTTGTAATTAGAAAACATCAATTAAATATCTTAACAAAAGACTAACAACCCTTACTCTGTTTCAAAAAGAAGTAGTAAAATATGTTATTATATCCTTAGATAAGAAAACTACAACTTTCTACAGTAATTTTATTAAAATAGTTTAAAGGTAAGGTTAGAGGGAATTTTTTTCATAAGGTTAGATGGAAGATGCTTAAATTGGACCACAAACAGTTACCTAAATTGGGCTGTATAAATCAAAAGGACTACAATCTAAAACTCGAGGAATAACTCAGAAAGTTACAATCTGTTATAATCATCATAAATTGGAAGTGGAACAAGTCAAATCAAAAAACCACACAAGCACAACTGCATACAATAAAGTAGAATAGTCTTAGTAGTCTAGAATCTACTCTATTAAAATTCGAAGGTAAACAAACGTATGTATGTATGTATGTATGTATGTATGTATGTATGTATGTATGTCCTTCTATCTTCTCACGAACCGCCGAACGGAGAAGCGCGCGGAAGGTACCAAAAGATGGGGAATAATCCAGGGAAGCCGTTTCGGCCATTTATATTCCGAAATTTTAATTAGTGAAAAAGATATTAATTAAAAACTAATTGACAACAATGCTTTTCATTGTTTCGGATACTTTATAACAATACTTCTCATTGTTGCAGCGCAATTCAAAATATATTTTATTGTTGAAGTCGTTTACTTTAAAGAACATTGTTACAACAACAATAAAAAAGTGACGCTGACAGAAATAAAAAAATATATTGTTGAAAGTGTATAAATTCTTTTTTTTATCCCGTGATATAACGTCCAACAAAATCATTTTAACGAAATTAAAAGGGTTGTTTTGTTCCTGTAAAGTTATGCGCCGAAAGATATAGATTAGTTATTTTGGTGATTTTAATCATTATTCATTGATTTGATAAAGTTTAAATATTTGTGGAAGCTTCTATTTTAAGCTGATATTTGGAAGTTACTATTTTTGCTTT
>BGPR01007065.1:48469-74237 GCA_013235015.1 Araneus ventricosus | reverse complement strand
ATTACGTATTGCTTTTGTGTTATTAAAAGAAACTTTTGAGTTGCACTTAATGAATATGCAATATTTATCGTCATGTTCTTAATCAAAAAGTTATATGTATGGAAACGTCGACAATAGTTTGTGGACACCCTGTATTTCTGAGCCCAGTTAAGAGTTGGGTCGAACACCAATTAAATAGTGATTCATTATGTCGCCACCTGTAGTGTAATTTGAGAAAATTGATTTCAAGATTCAATAATGTAATTTTATAATGAACCCAGAAAACAATTAGAACAAAATTCACTTTTTTATAGCTAACAAGAAAGTACGTTTTTTAAAACATGAAGAATTTTATTTAAGCAGATGCCAGGCATACACACTGCACATAATGCTTGGATAAATGACATATTTTCATACTAATGCATTTTTTTGCTGTACCAAAGATATAAAAAAATAAAATTGTCAAAATTTTAAGTATAATTTTTTTGGGGAATGTCTAAGGTGGTATCTACCGTAAAATCTCGAGGTCGAGTTTTTGCTTGCAAAGCTAAAGATTGCAAGAGCGATTTGTTTTTATTTTAAAAACTCAAAGAAAAAGATCACCTGTGACACTCTATCAATCAGTTTGATTTCATCACCTTGGAGAATTTTCCCAAGGAAAATAAAATAAAATTTCTGGTTGTTATCGAATCCTCGAAAACAATCATCGTGAAGTACTTCCGTAAATGCAAGCTTTTACTAAACGTTTATTTATTTTTTAAAACCGGGATTTATTATTTCACTCCTTTATATTGAAGAGAATATATCTTCTAAGAACTTTTCGTTCGGCTCGTCACTTGAGGATCTGTCCTGGTCTCGTGAGGATTAGGATTTTTGAAATGAAAAAGAGAGGGAGTAGTTCACTAGAGACCAGATTCGGATTTTAATCTTGCCAAAATCTTTCAGAATAGAGAATCAAAAGATTTTCTTTTTTGTCTTGAACAATTTTCACGTCTACTGTTTTATTAAAAAAATTATTATTTCACGTAAATGTCAACAGCTTTACAACTCTCGCTGCTCTGAAATTGATCTAAAATATGTCTTTATTTTTTAAAAAAAACAGTGACGAAAAGTTCAAAGGCGTTTTTAAAACACTTATTTTATGAAAGTGCCACTCAACTTTGTTTGATTCTCAAAGAAACGTGTGCAATTGAGATTTCAGTCACGGTTATGTATACGAAAATGTATTTTATATTTTCACTAGACATAGTGGCATATAATCGGATACCTTAATTACATATGAACATAATATTTTTATTGGAAATGAATGGCATTATATTGTTAAATAAATTTTATCGTTAAAAATGTATAAAATCGTTTCATTCGACGTAAATGATAATGTGTATGTTAAAACACCTTTATAAATACGACGTTTTTCTTTGCATACCTTGCAGTTTACAAAGCAACCCTTCAAAAAAGATTGCAAAGTACCTCTTCATGCTGATGGACTGTCTACAATTCTGGTGTAAGGATCAGAAGATAAATTTCATCTGTCCTGGTCTCACAGAGATTAGGATTTTTGAACTGAAAAAAGGGAGTAGTCCTGTAGAGACCAGATTCAAATTTAAACTTTCCAAAATCTTTCAGAATAAAGAACCAAAAGATTTTTTTGTCTTGAACTATCTTCACGTCTACTGTTTTATTAAACAATATCTTATTGCACGTAAATGTCAACGACTTTACAACTCTTGTTTCTCTGAAATTGTACTAAAATATGTCTTTCTTTTTTTAAAACAGTGATGAAAAGTTCAAAGGCGTTTTTATAGCATTTATTTTATACAAGTACCTCTCAATTTTTAAAAAAATAATTCTCAAACAAATGCGTGCGATTGCGAATTCAGTCCCTGTTAATGTATTTCATATTTTCGTTAGACGCATTAATTTTTCCTTGGACGTCTGTGGCGTACCTACATAAAATGGCGTCCAAGGTAAATTCCAAAACTGCGCCCCTCTCTTTCTTTTAAAATGTGATCTTCACTTTCTTTTCGGAAACTTTATAGCGGGGAGAGAAAAGATTAAAATTGCAAATAAATGAAAAAAATAATATACAAAACATTTTTGAGTTTATAGAACAATTATTTAAACATATATATATACAGTCGGACCTCTATTTAACGAACCTCTATTTTACGAATTTCTCTATTTTGCGAACTTTTTTTTGGAACCAAGAACATTTTGCGAATTTCTTCGTAAAATAACCTCCTAATAGCGAAGTGCATTCTCTATTTAACGAACTTTTTCTTGTGATCCAATATTTTTTTTTTCTCCCTATTCCTCAAAATATTTCTAAACATTTCAAACTTATTCTTTCTTTTAACACATTTTATAGTGATCAATGACCTTGAAGCTGGAAAATGTCAAAGCGAAAGTGCTTGAGCATCAAAGAAAAAAATTTAATTCTTCATGAGGTGGATAAAGGAGTGAATAAAAAAAGGATATTTGCTTTAAAATTTGGTATTCTTCCAAACAACTTATCAACCATTATAAAAAAAATCATGATAAGATACAAGATTATGATTCATCGAATTCTTGTTCAAAACGTTTAAAAGCATGTGTCTATGAAGATGTGGATGAGGCAGTTTTGAAGTGGACAGTGTGAAAAAAAAATACAGCAATAAATTGCGATGAAGACGAAGATGATGAAGATGGAAAAGATCATGATGCAGCAATCAACAAGCTTTCGTATGATGAAATGCTAAAATTCATTAATTTTAATATAAAATTATTTTTTAAATTGAAAATACAGTGTATTCCCGGACAATGTTTTGTTTTATTCTTGTTTTCCTTGCAGATTTCTTTTTGATGGGTAAAATACATAAAACAGACATTAATTTACAAAATAAAGATGTGATTAATTACTTTTTTAATAATATTTAGTGTTTATGAATTTAAAATCTGTTTTGTGTAGTTTAAAGTATTTTAAAAGGTAAATCTCTATTTAACGAATTTTCCATATAACGAACTTTTTTCCGGGATTTAGCGACTTCGTTAAATAGAGGTTCGACTGTATATATATATATATATTTGCAAAATTTCACTTCATTTTCTCAGAAAATTTGGTGAATTTTAACTTTAATCCTTTAAATATGGCACAATTAAGAAATTTAAGGTTGTTTGTAAGACACTTTAGATATATTAGAAAAATATAAATAAAAGTATTTTACTTGTACTTGAAAAATAATTTAAAATGTGTACAAATCTCTTAGTCCATTAAAAAAACAGACACAAGTACAAATAATAATGAAAGAAATTATTTATATTACTTCTTGTCCATAGACAGTATTACACATATAGACACATTACTGCAGGAACTGAATTTCTTTTCTTTATGTAATTTTTCTCCTTAAATATTAAAGAAATCGCTTTCATTTATCTTGATTTTAACGCCAAAACGGACTGATAATTTTTACTTGCAATTGCAAACTTTATGCGGTCTTCTCTCTCTCTCTTTTTTCTTTCGGCAGAGCAACTGCATCTGGGTTTGAGAAATAAAATTTAAAATAAACCCTATCGTATTTTCAGCATACAAATTATGCAAATATTCAGTACTAAAAACAATCTAAAGATAGCCAAGGAAAAGCGTGAACTTACGCCTTTCAAAGTTTCTAGATTTTTCTTACTCTAAACCAAAAAAATGGAAGTATTTTTTGCGTTCTTTACTCACACTCTTTGTTGATTGAAAATGACACATTTTTGCTAACAATTTATCACCAACTTCCGAAGAAACCGATATCTAATCAGTATGAATCAGGCATACCGTTAGAAACCATAAGAAACCCTGCGGTGATATTTGATTCCTAACCCAGATAGCATGTAAGTTTGCAGCAAGTTTGATTTTGACTTGATATTGCCTTTTCATAGCAAATTTGACGCGTGAAACGTGAAGAGAACTTGTGGCAAGTTCATAGTGACAACTAGCGCCACCCTCTCTTGCATTGCAAGTCTGCTGCAAGTTCACAGCGCCACCTCCTTTGCAATGCAAATTTGCAAAACAAGCTTGATGCAAAGATAGCACAAAGAGATAATTATCTTTGTCTCTGTTTTAAAAAAAACCATCCGATTTTTAATAGCATCTCCTAGACCGTCCTTCTTTTTATTAATTCAATAAATCAATGATAATTTGTAAAAAAAAAACTTTTTTATAAAAAAAAATTTTGAAACATTTTCCATCTTTTTACAAAAAGTTTTTACTTTAAAGAAAACTATATCGCCTTTTTCCGAATGTTGAAATTTTAGCGTTTATAAACAAAATTAAACCGAAAAAACAGTCAATGTTTGTTGAAAAATAAACTTATACATTTTGTCCCATTTTAAAGTAATTACTTTTGAACTCTAATTTCATAATTTATTCTACTAACAGAACGTAGTTATTAGCGAAAATCGCTCTCTCTTTGACTTCAAATCATATTCGCAACTCAAAAAATTAGCGAAATGAAGAAAATAATTTAAAATAAATCGTATGCGAATCGAATCGAACGATGTCTATCTTCTCCTCTCAGAGTTTAACTGGCCGAGTGGTTAAAGCGCCCGCTTCCCGAGCGCTAGGTCGCGAGTTCTATCCTGGGTTGTGTTCGTACTCTGTTTTTGCTATAATTTGCAATGCACGCTTGCGGCAAGTTCGTCCTATGGTGACTTCGAGGCTTGCGTTAACTTGCTGCAAGCTTGTTTCACACTTGTGACAAATTTGCAGAAAGCTTGCAGATTTGCAGCGCAAGTCTGCTGCAAACTAAAATTGCTATCTGGCTTATTGCTTATCTCCCACCCCAGCGAGACACAAATTTGTGTCTTGGTAGGGTGGGAGCTCTAAACGAGCTTTTAATTGCACGCTGAGGGTTTTGGTCAGCAAATCTCTGAAACATATTATTATTTATTACTTTGTCGCAGCTTGAGGCTTTTGGGTTGTAAAAAGGATTGCATTCTTAAGATTTTCCCACACTTTGTTGAAACCATATCAATTTTTAAGATTCATGGGAATAAGAGCTTAAAAAACCTAGTTATCTTTTAAATACAGCCAATTGATTCTTAAATTTGGGCCCCCTTGTGATTGCGCCCAGGCACGTGCCCTACTTGCCCCACCCTAGTTACTCCACTGTTGGACGTGAATGGCAATGTGTTGGTAAATAATTGTTATCTTTAAAAATGTATGAAATTGCTTAATTGGACGGAAATGGCCAAGTGTATGTTAAAACACATTTATAAACAGGACGTTTCTTTGTGTATCTTGTGGCTTAAGCAAAATACCTCTTCACGTTGATGAACTGTCTACAATTCTGGTGTAAGAATCACAAGATAAATTTCATCTGCTCTGGTCTCACAGAGATTATGATTTATGGAATGAGAAAAGGGATTATTTCAGAAGAGACGAGATTCGGATTTTGCTCTTATCGAAATCTTTCAGAATAGAGAATCAAAAGATGTTTCTTTTCTTACACTAACTCCATGCCTACTATTTTATTAAAAAATATGTCTTATATCATGTCAATGTCAACGACATCAGAATTTTCACCGTTCTGGAAATGAGCTAAAATACTTATTTTTTAAAACTCTGACGCAAAACTGAAAAGCGTTTTTATATTACTGATTTTAGAAAAGTTACTCTAAATTTTATAAGAGTAATTCTCAAACAAATGCGAGCGATTTTTAGCATGGCACAAAGAAGATTACTAATTATTACGCCACATTTTTATTACACTTACATTACATTACCACACTAGTTGTGGTACAATTTAACCACATTTTAGTACACGTACCTTACATTATTACACCAGCTGTGGTTCGATTTAATCCATTACCTGCCATTGTCCCTTTTTTGGGACACTTGTTTTTTTTTATTTTTACCTAAATAGGGCAATTTTTATCTTCTATTGTTACATCTGAGTGTTGACTGACTGCTATAAAAGGTACAAATCCAATAAAAATAATGAGTTCTAATTAAAAGTTAATTAATCATTTTAATTAAAAAATTTCAGAAATAGCGTTTTTTTTTCATATTTCATTCATCTTATCATATTAATGTACTTTTTTTGAAAAAGTGAAACAATCGAGTTTTGGCGTATAATGGGTTAAGTTCGCAGGAATCGTACAATGGCAATGTTTTATTTTGATAAATTGGAGAATATTAGTATCCACTGTATTCTACTTCCTTTTTACTTTCAAGTATACGAAGTATAATAAGAAGGAAATTCGACTTCGAGATTTTGATGATTCTCCCTGAGTGCGAAAAAAGCATTTTTATAATAATATCTGGCTGTCTCAACCGGTACAGGCTCAGGAGTAAGAAGCTGGTTCCTCACCCCTGTCTATCTGTGAACACGATAGCTCAAAAACACAAAGAACCAGAAAAATGAAATTTTGTATGCGTTCTTTATACAAAATTATAAATTTCTGTCAAATTTTGGACAAACTCCATTTACGAGAGGTCCGTCTGTCCGTTCGTGTGCGTGTGAATACGATAATTTAAAAACTGTAAAGATTTATATTAATTTTGAACAAAATCCGCAGCGGTCTGTCGGTTTGTCTACTCGTGTGTGATTACAATTACTCCAAAACGCGACTACTTAGATTAAAGAAATTTTGAATTTGATCTTGTCACCACAATTGTAGATCTGTAACAAATTTTGAGCTCAATCGGTCAAAGGAAAGGCGTGCAAAATGCATGCTCGCTTTTTTCATTTACAACGGAGCGAAAAGAGCGTCATATTTTGAAAGAATGCCAGAAAATTGTGGGGAGAGCACTTCTGCAGGCTCTTTATAAGGCAGCTGGATACAAATATTATTTCTGATGCAATAATCAGTACAAAAACCCACCATGTTTGGATATCATTTTTCTCAACTTCCTCAATTCAAAAAAGAAAAAAAATGACGGGAGGCTGTCTTTTTCAAACAGCCGCTGATCTTAAAGGCGTAGAACTATTTTACTCGCGTGACTCTGTTGTTTCACGAAGTTTCTCGGTTTCTCTTTGTTACTCGCGATTCTCTTTTGTTTCTCGAAGCTTCTCGGATTCTCTTTGTTACTCGCAATACTCTTTTATTTATCGAAGTTATTCGCTATAATTTTGTTCCTCGAAGTTACTCGTAATTCTCTTTTGTTTCTCGAAGTTACTCTCAATTCTTTTTTGTTTCTCTGAAATACTAATGTATGGAAAACTGGCAAAATAAAATGAAACTAAGATTGCATCGAAAATCGTTTTATTTCTTAATAAAATATATTAAAATGTCAATCCTTTCGTTTTGAATTCTTTAATCGTGCGTGGATATGTTGCAATTTTGTGTAGGATCGGTCGATGATATGAAAAGTAACATACATAATTTAATGTAATTCTCTTCTTATCTTTTCTATATCTCGTTTGGCAATCTCGTTGGCTTTTCCTTCTTTATAAATTTACATTTGGAGCCATTATTGTATTAAATTTGTCGAAACAAAATTTTCAACTCAATCACGAAATCTTGCTCGCGAAAACATGACAAGCGAGAGAGTCAGCCAATTGTGCACCAATTCATGCGTATTTTTGCCCAACTTTGTGACTTAGTAGTAGATGAACTACAATTCAGATTTTGAAATTTGTTTCGTAACTTCTCTTGTTACTCTTTATCTCCAAAATAAGACATTAGTTATGTTTTTAACATATATAGTTACCGAGATATAGAGGATCTCCCATACAATGTTTTTTGTGGCGTTTTGGCGAGTGAATCAAATTCCTTCCTGAGACCCCAATGGGAGGAACGTAGTCCTACGTCAAAATCCCGATGACTGCATTTTAGCAAGATATTAAACGCTTAAGGGGACATACGACTGTTAAACCTCGAGAATTTTCGATGTTATGAAAAAAATGATATTATTCCTCTGTCTTTTCTGAACAATTTAAAACAATCCGCGTTACAAAATTCCCATAATTATGAATATTATGAAGGAAAATGTATCAGCTATTCAACGTAAACATTGAATATGGCCATAACTTTAAAGCGCCTTTATCTCAAAATGTGTTTTTTTTAATATTATTATACGATATCTCAACAACTATTGAATATTTTTTTACATAAAATTTTCTCTGAATATGTATAGTGCTATGGTCTCGAATTGAACCACAGTTTTGTACATATTTCCTCCAAAGAAATTTTTTGGGGTGTTAGAAATGTTGAAATTTTAACAATTTTTAACATTTTTATTTTAAATTGGCATATAAAATATAAATTAAATTTAAATGTTAACAAATTGAAGTCCAGTTTCTTAAACAGACTGTTTGGATTGCTTATATACCCAAAATATTGTGTTTAGACCAATATTTTATCCGTAATCATGCGCGCAAGGTGACTATCTCATTTTTTCTCCAAATATTATACCCATATTTATTACTCTCTCAAATAAATACATATCAATATTAAGATTTGAAATTGTGTGTACAATAAAAGAAAGAACAGATATTGTTCTAGGAAAAAAAGTTAATTTTTGAAATGTTTTGTTTTAGAGATATAATGTATCGAATTTGACAATTTCCCCCCTTTCTGCGTAGGTTTAAAGGGCGTATGTCCCCTTAGGTTTACATGTTATTTAAGGTTCAAGTTTATGAATAGTTTTTCCCCATCAAGGCACTGGCTGAGAATATGAAGATGCAAGAAAATGATACTCTATGCTCGTGTAAAACCCTTAATATGTTGCACCACTCTGTGAATAACTTTATAATCAAAGTTATATGCCCAATAAAATTCGTGTCTGTGAATTTTATTTGGAAATTTACACCAGTCAATTCAAATATTTGCTAACTCAGAAGAATGATACTTTATCTTAATCCTTCCGGAGAACCAGTTTTGACTAAATTTTATTATCTCATGTATCACTCTTTAATTTGAAAGCTAAACATTGACGCATTTGAATCGTTATCTTGTTTACATCACGAGTGTATAGATTGCTTTTTGATTACTACAGTGGCACACGTTTTATACATAAATCAGTAGCTGACTTCCTTGTTAAAGCTTCAAAGAAAATCACTGCCTTTCTTTCTTTCAAGATCGGAAACCAGTAAATAAATATCCATATTTGATATATAGTGTGTCCGAAAGTTGTGGGACACATTTCAAAAATTAATAATAAGAAGAAAATCTAATAATGTTACAACTACGTTTTTTTTCAAATGAGAGAGCAAATAAAAAAGTTTTTTTTCAGATAGGTAACGTGGCGTTACGGCGTTCTAAATTTTCTACAGAGAGAGAATTCCGTAAGACAGAGGTTTCCAACCTGTGGTACGCGTACCCCTGGGGGTACGCGAAGGACCAGTTGGGGGTATGCGAACTTAAAGTCCGTAGTGGTGGACACAAGAAAAAATAATGGATTAAAAAAGTTGCAGAATTTTGTTCCCCAAGTTCGTGCGAAAAATAAAAGTGAAAGTTGCGCAAGTCATAAAGCCTACTCTCAAAATCCGAAAAAAGAAAGCAAAAGGAAACCTGGCAAATGATTGATATGTGGTCTTCACCATCCCAGATTATACGTGAATCATCAATATCATCGCAAAAGTTGTAGCTTCACTAGGCGCCATTGTTGTATACTTTTTATTTTTGTTCTTCTAGTTTAGGCTTATCGAGAACAATCCGGGATAATCTAAAATCTTCTTGTTTTGACGTTTTTATTTAAAGCGCGATTAAACGCAGGCGTCATTAATGGCTTGATGAGATGCATAGTGAATAACTAATAACAGATTATTACAATACAAGAAAATTTGTGGCCGTCTAAGACGGGCTTTTAGCTTGTAAACCATATCTCAGAACTGAATGTAACAGATTACTCACAAAAGGTGTAATACAAAAAATCTCATGCACATTTTTTGGCATAATTTACAACAATACTTTCATTGTTGAAACGCAATTCAATACGTTTTCATTGTTTAAACAAATATTTAATTGCGTGTTTCTTTTTAATTGTTGAAAGCTGAGGTAATATACTTATACAATCATCCGATTTGCTCGTTTAATAATGCTTCAGACAAAATGGGCGGGGTTATTTTAAGCTCCGCCTAGCGTTATATATATATAAATATTTTTTCGCATAATTTACAACAATACTTTTCATTGTTGAAACGCAATTCAATCCGTTTTCATTCTTAAAACAAATATTTAATTGTGTGTCTCTTCCATTGTTAAATGCGTTACAGACATTTCTGGACATTTATATTATAGATGGTTTCGTTTGTTTTGGAGTTGAAATAATAGTGGAATAACATTAAAATCAAAAATAAGTCCTGGAAATGTTATTAATTCGAGTCATTTGACTCTTAAGCTTACCTAATCCCTTATTGTTATTCATAAAAATTTCTTTGCATAGACGGATGGTTGGAAGGGGGAATATGACAATAGGGGGTACGCGAAAATAAAAAAAGCAAATAAAGAGGAACTCGAGAGAAAAAAGGTTAGGAACCCCTGCCGTGCGCAATGGCTATTGATCAACAGAAGCCGATGCGCGTTTTCTGGTTTCCCTTTTTTTAGGTTCTCTTGAATATCTCAAAAATATTCAGTTTTCACACTACATGTGAATTAAAAAAATTAAAGAGCGTAAAATTCTCTACAATTACAAACTTTATTTTTCTTCTAGCTTTAATAGTTTCACAGATAATGACTCAAAAATGGGAGATTTGCAATAATTTACAGCCACCTAGACCACCCTAACGGCGCGTTTCCAATTAAAAACAAAAACTTTCTGAAATGCGCTCTCATTAAAAAAAAAACAGTAGTTGTAACATTATGAGGGTATTTTATTAATTTTTGAAATGTGTCCCACAATTTTCGGACACCCTGTATATCCAAAGCAATTTCTAAGTAAAAATCATAAAATAATTTAGTTATATACATCAAAACCATAACTGGTTAAAGCCGTAACATACGTTGGAAATTACTTATAAAAGAATAAACTTTTATGCTGCTTTTAGAATCTACAAACATCGTTTCTCCATAGTTCACCTAATTAAATTCCAAATATAATTTTTAGTTAAACACCAGACATATTAAAATAAAAGGATTTTCACAAAAGCATAAACATTAGTAATTAAGCATGTTGCCAAGCAAAAAATCAGATAGAGTTTTAAGTATTAATGCATTCTTAACGTTTCTTTCTTACAATATATTTAATTTATTCTACGGAACCCCTCAATGATACACTTTTTCATGCTATAAATGAAAATAAGAGATATATCGCGATTTCCACATCTTTCAGATTGCAAAACTGAGCACCAATATAATCAGTAAAATTAATAATTCTAGAAAAGTTACACAGTATGTCATTATGTGCACTTAAATAGTTCTGAATATGGTTCTATAGGTTCTATGGTTATAATGTACTTAAATGTGGAGACATATTTAAATAAAATTTAGTTTTGAATAATATTAATCAATATTCTGGTTAAAAAAACTCTCTACTTGAGAAGAAAGTTAGTTGTTTTGCCCTTTCGAAGGTCGTGGGAAGTATACTTACCAAAAAAATTTATAAATTTTTAAATGCCTATGTTAAGCTATTTTATCTTTTCTGATTCGAGGTACTTGCTTCTATTAATAATTACAGAAACTACAAAAAATATTAATAAATATTTTGAACGTAATGTGATTTTAACAGTTAGATTAATTATCAATTAATTATTATTATTATTATTTTGAGTTACTTATGTGCCAATTTCTAACGCTGAATAGAAGGTCGGCGTAAGTTCGTATCAAATTTTTCAATAGAACAAAAACCTAGTTGTTTTAAATTACTTGTCTCAAGCCATAACGAAGTGTCTTGATTTGCTATTTAATTATAAATTAATCAAATAAATTAACAAATCAAATTAATCAATGCCTATCTAATGAGATTTTTTTTCTTAAATTTATCCCAAAGATATTCATTCATTCAATACTAGAAAAAATAGCCCTTTAAAGACAAATTTAATGGTGATCTTTCCTTAGCCCTGAGACACTTAGAAAGACTTATAAAGTCATTTAGTTTAGCTCAAGTCTAAATTTGATTTATTTAAAGTCAGTTGTTACACTTTAACTGAAAAAATAGGCAGCATTTAGTTTAAATGCATTGAAAGGAAAATCAAATTAGAAAAATACTGAGAAAAATATTCTATAGATACGCATGCATTTATTTCTGTTTTCGTATCCCATACCACGTAAGTTAAGATTGCAGCAAAGGTCTAAAATTACGCCCAACATGTTTGTTTGTTCCATCTAAAAATTGTATTTTTTTCTATACCTGAATAACTTTCTCCTAACAAGCAAAATAAATATAAATGATACGTTTGTTGCCAGAAGTGCCATCCTTTGCAGAAATATTAAAGAAAAATTGTAATATATAAATAAATAAAGGAAAAAAACAGCTGGGGCAGAATTTAAAAGAGAGAGAGAAATAAAACAGAGAAAGAAATAAGATTGGCGAAATGCCAATCTATTATCCACGCCCTGAAAAGATTTGCATTACTGAAATTTCACTTCAATAAAAGACATCACTCTCCTCTTCCACATATGACATTTTACCAGGTACACAAAATATATTAGTCATTCTTTGGAATTGGAATCTTTTCAGTGTTATTTTTTCATATAGTCCAGTTTTTAAAGGTTTCAAAGGAATGATTCTCTATTTTCACTTTCAAGCTGAGGTTACGAGATGTGATTACCTAAGAACTGGAGTTGCCGAGTTTACACCGCTGCCTAGACTGGACAGGTGTCATAATTTCCTTCCTACATTAGCAATAAATCAAGCCATCACAAATGTGATGATACTATAGGATGGGAGATGAAAGCTGACTTGATGGTGATCGTAGAATTTCTCATACTATTGTTCCGGAGAAGTGAAATGTTAGTGAGTGAGGGGTATAAATCTGTACCAGACTCTATGTTAGGAGGGAAAAAATCATCTGCTACACTACTTATATCGCTCGTAATGAAACAGTTAATACTTGAGGTTTGGGTCGTCAATTTAGAGACAAAAAAGGCAAACAATTCAATAGGCTTTGTATTTATTTTCTTTTCGAGTGCAAGTTAACAAAAGTTATTAATAAACATGGACAGTCCCGATTTTAGACTAAACCAGATTAAGATTAGAAATATCCCGCTTTTGGATAAAATGTCCCGGTATGTCCTGTTTTTTAGTTATAAGTAAATAGATCACATAAAAGAAATTTTTAAGATTAATTTTGATTCAATTACGAAACCAAATTCTGAAGAAATAACTTTATTAATTTTTACTATAAATAGAATATATTCACTCAATTTTGGTGAATAATTCAAATTCCTTACCACAATTCCTTTGTATATTTGCATTGCCTTGTATTATATGTGTAAATTTGTGCTACCATTAGTGTCAATGGTAAAATGATCAGACGTCTTAGATCACAGCAGTGCCGATTTTCGACCTATTGTCTATACCATTTTGAACCTCCCCTCTCTCCCACCAAATTTCTTTTAGGCCTCAGGTTGTAATTCAGAAACTCTGGCCACTTTATTTAAACCACTTAATATATTATTTTATTTGGATTTGAAGTAATCATTTTCGATCGGAGCTTAATCCAGAATTATCAGATATCTAGATTGACGAGGTTCCCTTTTCTGTAAATATGAATGATGAAGTGATTGCAAGGTTAGAAAACAACAGGGAAGGGAAGAAGAATCTGCAAATCATCTCTTGTTATTATTTTTCATTCTGGAAAAATACTTGGGGGGCGCCATGATAAGAACTTGAACCTTAGCCTTAAAAAACAATTTTCTGTCCAGGAGGTGGTTCTTTAAAAGTGGGTAGTAAAGTTCAATGTCGCTTTCCACTAATCAGTCATAACAGATGAAATTTCAAATGGTGGATTCTATTAATAGAAATTAGGTGATGATAAGACGACTCTTATCAACCGACCTCACATAACTGGAGCTATTCTTAGCCATGCTTATCGGCTATTTCGCTCGTCCAATCAGCCTTGCCGATCAACGGTCGAGCCCCTCAGTCGGAAGTGTTCTGTTTTCCTCGTTCTCCTTGAACTGGAACATCTTTTGGATTGCAAATATTTATTGCGATCATAGAGAATCGGATGTGATAACAAGGACTGATTACAAAATGACTTGCTTCTGACTCCTGTTTATAAATATGTGATAAGTTTTACAGGGACGTCTCCATGAGAAATGAGCAGTTCAGGAAATGGTACACAAAGAAGAATCTTTCTTAACTGGTAGCAGCGGGACGTCGCCGACGCCAGAAAAGATATTTTCCCGGATAACTGAAAATATGTTTCTAAAACTTACCTGTTCGTGTTTTGTGATGCCATCTTGCGAAATTGCATCATGCGAAGTCCGTTGGTCATGTTTTTTGATCTATCGACCAAAATGTCTAATGTCTAATACCAATAACGATGAATGTCTGTCTGTCTGTGTGTATGTTGCCGGTGTACAGAACAGACCGTAAAACACAGAGCTACCAAATTTGGCACAAATATACTTTGGATGCTGAAGATGTGTACCTTTTAAAATTTAAATTCAAATTTAAATTATTTAAAAATTAAACCAAATTTAGTCGTTTTTTGCCAATAACTTCTGAATGAATTGATTGGCAAAGAAAATTTTTATGTCATTTTAAAGAGCAAAAAATTATCTTTCCAATGATATATTATTGTAGAAGATTTTTATCTATTTTTTTATAAATTTTTAAAGTCATCGGAATTTTAAGGTCGCTGGTTGCGAGAGTAGAAATTGACGTATGAGAGGAGGGGCGTAGTAGTTGTAATGACCGCGTGTTCTTCAAAACAAAATTATTATTGATCTAATCGCTTCGGCAGTACATATACTAAAATTGGAACGATACAAAGAAGATTAGCTGATCCCTTTGCAAGGATAACACGCAAAATGGTGAAGCGTTCCACATTTTTAACACTGATCTGAGAAATGCACTTAATCTCCTAGCCTTAAAGAGCTTATTCTAAATCTAAAATTAGCCAAAGCAATTCTTTGAAAATCTTCTTAATATTAAAAATCACTTCATGCAAATTGTAAGCACTCCAGATCAATTTTATATAAATAATTCCTCTTTTTTCAGCATTCTTTGTTCCGCCCTCCAATTTTTTTGCCTATACTCCATGACAACTGATTCAAACGCTCCCTCACACGGACTCGATATCGCTGGCGGTTAGACTTCTTTCTTTCACCGTTTCACCTCGGGTTCGAGTCTCGCCTGGATTTTGCCTTCGTCAGTGTCAACAGATACTTCGTCATCTTTCCCCTTCTTTTTTGCATATCTAAAAGGAAACATTAGATTTTAATTCTTCCAGTACTTTCATTTAACTTTTGCTTATTTTATTTTATACTATTTTCACAGTAATTTTTAAACATTTCTTTTGAGTTTTAAAATTCTCTCCTCATTTAAATGTTTCTCAAATTTTACAAATTTTTTCACCACAATGATATTATCGGCGATTAATTAAGCCTAATAGATAGCTTTAGAATGGTAAATTTGGTTTTATTAACTATTATCCAAACATATGCCTGTTTTAGTTAATTTTTTATCATTTGCTATTATTAGCTATTATTTGACAATTTGTGTTTTTATAATTCATAGACATTCAATTTCTTAGTGTGCGTTTGTTTTTTGTTATGCACAGAATAATTATTCAAGATTTGTTTTTCTTCCATGCATTTCAATTCATTATTTTTTTTATTTATAAATGGCTGTTTTCATTGACTAGATTTAAATGGTTACCATGGATTTAGTTTTGCGTTTCATAAAATGTAGTCAATTCTCTCTTTTTTTTTACAGAATATACTTTATTTAGTTATTTTGAGTTTTAATTAGTTTTAATATGTAAATTATTTTTAGCTGGGAAATTTAATTATTGCACTTTAAAATTTTTCATTTCTTGTTATCTTTTCCATTTTTTAAAGAATCTTTTTACTTAACATTTTTTAACACTTAAATATAAGGGATTACCTCAAAGTTTATTATATGCAAAAACATCTTGTACTTTTTTGTTTTGTGTATAAAGAATTAAAATTCAGTTATACTAATTAACCCATTCACTGTTTGTGTTTTTAAATTAATTTCTTTGTCCTTATTGCAATTATTGCTTTCGTCTTTCAAAAATTGAAATGTAGAAAATATGTTAATGTCACCCTTAATTGCCTTCCTTCTATTAATACAAGATTGGCGAACCAGCAGGTCGCCGTAGGCGGCTAGTTAAGTAAATAATATCGAAAATCGTACAAATTATTTAAAATTAAAACACAGAAATAAATTTTTCGATTTCATAAAAACAAAAGTGAACAACAGTTTAAAATTATCATATATATTACCACATGAAATTTCCACATTTCTTAATGTGATGCCATATAGCGCTTAATGTTTGCCATACCATACCGTAATGTTTGTAATACAAGGGTATCCTGTGCTGATGTAGATGAACATAGCTCGGTAAATGTTATGAAAATCTTAAATCCTTTGTCTACTTCCTTCCGCCTAACTTTCTGTTCCGACTTGTCCTCTTCGGCTTCATTCTCCTCATCATCTTTCTCCTTTCGCAGTACATTTTAGACCGGGGATGGCGAACCTTTTTGAGAAGTGGGACAAATTTTGTTCATTATTCTTTTGAACGCTAACCCGTGGGTCACTAAGTCAGTGGCGTCACTTGGAAAGGGTGGGTGCGTGGTAAAAAGGCACTAATAAGTTGGGAACACCGAATATTTGTTAACAGAAAGATTTGACAGTTGACTTTTTTTCCGTTCTCACTCTTAAAATCCTCCAAAAAAATTTACGTTTCTTTTTTGTTTTACAACTTTTACTTTTGCGAGTGAAGAGTAAAAAATAAAGATCGACGTCAAAAAAAATATCAATGGGTTGGTACCATGAATTACTGCACCGTGCTCAGTGGCGCTTCTGCACTGAGTATTTGAATGAACAAGGAATAAGGAAAAACACATATATATTGTGAAATATTCTTTATTAATAAACCTATTTATAGATATATGTATGTGTAATAAAGTTGATAAAAGTACATTTAATGTGAAATCTTTAGTGAAAATATTTCTAGGCGCGTACGCCAGAGCTGCCGATTAGTTCAACACTGCGAGCTGGTCAATCCCCGTTCCACGATGCAACGAGTATGTGCGTAAAGTATGTGTATGCCAAGTCATGAGGCATACACAGGTGCAGATATTAAAAATAAATTTATAAACATCAACGCGTGGGTCATTTAAAAAACCTTCGTGGGTCAGTGTCTGACCCGCGGGTCATAGGCTCGCCACCACTGTTTTAGACTGTTTCGTCGTCACCAAGAGAGAGGGCGAAGGAATCAGGATTGTCTATTTTCACTTAATTCTGCGCCTCTTAAATAATTTTTTGCAGTTTCTTTTCTTGTGGGGGGTTCTAGGGACAATGATTGGAAAAGATATGAGCACTTTTCCCGAAGTTGTGTAGTGAGAATCACAGCAATAGGTAGCATTCCTTCAAGAAATCTACTTAAGGTATCCGACTAGGTTGAAAAAAAAATTCCAAAACATTTTTTGATCTAAAAATAAAGCCACAATTTTTAAGATTCTAAAACAGTCATTTTTTAATTCTTATTCCTTAAATATTTTATTCGTTGATATTTATTTGAATTAATGTATTATTATATTTTCTAAATGCGTTTTTTGAAAAATGAAAATTTCACTAAAATTGGTCCACGAAAAATGTGATATCTCCAAAACAATTCATTGAAATTTGGTACACATGTGTTAAAAACCTTTGAGAGTATAATAGACCTCAGATTTTATGATAGCTTTATTCGATCATGTTTTACAGTCACTTTCAGTTCGAAACATAGGATAATTTTAGCGGGAAATCAATGAAGCCAACTTTGAATGTTCATAAAATATTTATTTATTAAAATAAATTTTATCTTGTAGTTTATTGAGAAGCACGCATGCGAAATTAAAATTAAATATGTCCCGCATTTTTTCAACTATGCTGTTTTTGTTAACATTGACATTTTTATTAAAATTCAAGAAAAAATAATTATTTTCAAAAACTACTGATGGTATATGAATTTTTATTTCTAATTAAGACTATTTAAGCCTATTTTTGTTATTTAGCTCTGTAAGCCTTTTTTTTGTGCAGGCTCTTTTAAACATTTTTTCTCCGAATCTGGTCGGGTACCTTAATAGGATGGTTATTTTATGCATAGTGAAAGTTGGAGAGAAAAATTCTTCAGAAGCTAATATTTTTAATTGTAGATGATCTTTTCAGAATTTTTTTACATTTGAAAGTAGAAAACGGGACATTTTACGGGCTATATTCAAATCAGGGACAAAATGGTGGAAACTGTCTCAACTAGTCTTGGACGTCTGTTCTTTCTATACAGACTCATTCTAAAAAATATACACTTCTGATTGCAAACAATGCTTCATTAAACAACACACGCGCGTATTATACACATAGATATATGCATGCACATGCATAAATAATAGACTAGAAAAGGAAAGATCTTCGTTTTAGTTCTTTTCCTATTTACGATGACCATACAGGAAGTTGGGGGAGAAAATTTTCCAGACGCCAGTTACTTAAAAGAATTAAATCTAGTTATTATTTTCATTTATTAATTTAAACTACTAACAAATGCAAAAAAATGGACAATCCGAAGCATTTTTTAAATCCGAGACTAGAAAATTGGAAGTGCTTCGGCTAATTTTGGACGTCTCGTCACTTTGACTGGTTTAATTCAAGCACACTGGTTGAAATATAAAATTTAAACTTAAATTACGAGGGCCAAAGTCACGAAGTTCACGAGGTATGCTAGTGAACTCCAGAATTCTTTGGGGAAAACAGCGAAAAAATTAAAATAAAATCAATAAATATGTATAAAAATTCACGTGTTCAATTTTTGATAAATTATACGATGTGTCATACTCTCAGCACAGTCTAAAGCATTATTCTTTATAATTTTATTTTCTGTAGTATTACAGTGTGGCTCTCGTCTTTGGAGAGTTATAACATGCGAGCATTATATAGTACATGAAATATTTTTAATAAAGTTGTGTGACCCACATGGTCACGACTCGTAAGTTAAGAAAAGTTGTCCACAGAATAAATTTTATGTAAAACGAATAATTACTTTATTATTTTAAAATGTTTTTTACGATGATTTTAAAAGACAATACCGAAACTGGGTAGCTACACGGAAAGAGAGAAAAAGACTAAAATTTAATGTAAATTATAAAAAATATAAAATTTTCGTATTCAGTAACTTATAAAGTTATTGAAATCAGTAATAAGTTGTAAATTAATAAAACCTTTAATTTGAGTGTGGAATCTTTGCTGCATTTATATATTTTCAATATAATTATGTGTATATAAAGTCATGAGCGTCAGCAAATACGCACACACACATAAACATATAAATGCATGCTCTCACTTAATTATAGCAATTGAAAATTATGGCACAACATTTTTGAAATACTTATTTTGCTTATAAGAAGTGAATAAAACAGTAAAAGTGTATAAAATTATTTAATTCGAAGTGGGACGGATCTAGTCACTTTATTTAATATTATTAGAAACATTAGAAACTAATATAAAAAAGTTTTTAAAACACGTTTTCATTAGTGAACTAAAATATAAAAGAATGATTCTTGTATTAGAAATATGGCAATAGAAATCGCAAAAGCATGTGGCGTTGATATAAATACTTTAAGTTGGATATTTAACTGTATTTATCAGATATTTTTAATTTTAATGTATGTTTGCAAATTTTCTTTCTTATACTACTCATTATTAATTTTTTATAGTATTATTTTCAGCGTCTTGCGCTTTTACTACTTCGACGTTCATATTTTTAGTACAAAAAAACTATTTTCTATGCTTTAATGAACCAATCAGGAATTGTTTATTTTATTTATTTATTAGATTTTTTTATTATTCTTACTTTTTAGTCTTTAATATATTCATTATTACTTAATATATTATTATTCATTATTACAAATATTATTATTTATTATTATAAATCTTATTATTCATTATTTTAAATATTATTATTCATTATTATAAATATTAGTTTTCATTATTATAAATACCATGGAGTTTTGTGAATACTTCTTTCTCAAACTCACTGACAGAAAGCGCCTTGCATATGGATTCAAAATTTAATTAATAAATTAAATAAAACAATTAACTCAGAAATAATCCTTAAATGCCCAGTGTTGCCTTTGAGCAACATATCCAATTACGTTTTCTAAAATCTTGAGAATAAGACTGAAGCTCTGATGCCTGTTGTTGACAATAGTATGCATATTGAAAATTTTATTAAATCAATTTATAACATATAGATGAAATCCTGAGTGCTGATAAAAAATAAAAATAAATTGATGTTTTCACTTGAGGCTGCATATTTTTTGCTTTGTTTGTAGGCTTGAGAATACCATATTTTATTCTGCGATGTTGAAGGAAATTCCTTATCTGTATTTTTAGTTCTTAAAATTCATCTGTTTTTAATATTGTAGAATTTTATCGAGGAATTTTTTTCTGATATAAAGCCCTGTGTTTTCAGTTGGTAACAAACTGTATTTTAGCTATAAACCATACTTAATACAAATTAAGATGTTTTATAGTATTTTTCCGATGTTTTATTCAAGAAATGAAAGCCCAAAACATTTTAAAACCAATTTTTAAATATTGGGCTTTTAAGGGTTAACTTTTTAATAATATTAAAACATTTCATTGTCATTGGGAACAACAACAACAACAAATACAAAATTTCAGAACTATAGTGCACTAGGAAATGAGTGAGAAATCGATTACAAAATTCCATCTTTACAAACATGAAAGATGTCAAATCAAATAAAAGCGTGTAAAAAACGACATTTTGAATGGCATTGTAGGACACTTTTTGTTAACCTTACAGAATAGCCAATCGGTACCAAAACCAAAAGTTCAGTCATTTTTATTTAAATTATATTATACGATCAGACGATTATCAAAAAGAAAACTAGACGTTACTCGTTTAAGAAAAAGAATGAAGTTGTGTTCGTAACCTTCTTGAGTAGAATTTATGCCCATGAAAGCTTTCACTTTCTATTATGGACGAGGAGAAATGGTGTTTTTCCTTTCTTTGACCTACTCTCGTCAGTGGACCTGTTCTTTCCCAGATAATTCTCTTTAAGAACTGAGTACGTCAGAGTAGAGATTTAAAGATTATTTTTTTCAAATCTTAATCACTTGGTAAAATTTTGTTCGACTTCTGTTAGAAGTGTGCATCATTTTCTGTAATAAATTTATTGTTAAAAGTGAGCTTTAGTGTTTAATCATATAAAGCTGTGTTTAAAAATGATAAAAGGATCATCCGTAGAAAAATTATCCATTTAAAGAACAAATATGTATAATTTGGAAAATTATTCTAATTTTTTCGTGTCTAAGAAAGATTTTCTGCAAATAAACGATACAATACTTTGAATTATTTTAAGATAAATTTTGATTGATTTGTAGAAAAAAAATAAAAACGCGCTTGACTGTAAATTGAGTGTCAAATGCCTACCGAAAACATAGTCACCCGAAAATTACTTTTTACTCAATGCGTTATCCATTGATATGTTATTAATTATTGATCCAAAAAATATTTCCTGCTAAAATTTAAAACCCATAAAGATTTTACAGAACAATATTAAGCTAGCTTGCAATTAAGCCGTTTCTTATAGATGTATTAATAGCGGAAATATACCTTTGTTTAGAATACAAAAAACACCTTAACAACTTCAGCTTGAGTTAAGCCTATTTATAAAAATAAAAGATGAAGACTATCGATTATTATTTTTACTCGAAGATTTAGTTTCACTTTTGATTATTTTATTTTGTTGGTTCTGAAAGGTTTTGTTTCTATTGCCTCCCGAAAATATTGCTACCGGAGAAATATTTGTTACATCATATTCAAATTCAGAATGTTATTTTGCAAGAATAAGGGCTTGAATTCCGCGCCGTATTAACATTTTCTCAAAAAATTAAAAAGAAAATTTGAAAATAAACAGTAGCAATTTTTGTTCTTTTAATAAATCCCTTTTTAATTATTTATATATTAATAATAATAATTTATTGTAATCTTTTTTAATAATACTAATAGACTTTCATTAATCAGTTCTTAATTATTTTATATACCTACTTTTTTATAATATCTAAGGAAAAAAATATTAAAAAAATAAAATTTAAAATATATTTTTATTCAGGCATTTAAAAGCAGTTATATAATTTATTTTGTTCTGTGTAAACTCATGTTTACAGAAGAGTAAACTAACAGCTTATTCATATTCATTTAATACCTCACTATGATACTTTTTTATACGACAAAACTTAATCATGATCAAATTCAAATCGACCAGACATCAGAGTAGAATAAAAAGTTCTACAAGAATGAATACACATTGTTTGATTAGGTTAGGTTAGGTTATATTAACGTCCCGTTTTGAAGCAACACGAGGGCTATTTAGGGACGGACCTCGTAATTTTGAACCGCGGTCAGATGACGAGGACGACACCTGATCTGGCACCCCCCTCTCCAAACTTCCGCGCCACACCAACGCACAGTGGTCCAGTTTCGGTTTGTAGCGCGACAAAAATCGAAATTTCGAGGTCCGCAAATGGGTTTATTTTCTATGGAGGTAGGTAGAGAACCGTTTGGAACCCTGAAAGCCATAATTTTTTTTGTGTAAACATGTAGTCGTAGGAGGTTTTACGGAGGTTAAAGTTGAAGAATGTCTTTCGAACACTTGAGTCGCGTTTCAGTGAGCCCTCGGATTTCGTTCTGTAAAGTCCTACATTGCTCTTTATCTGTCTAATTTTAGATTTTTCATGATGTTGGATTCCAGGACAAATAAACGAAACCGTTTTTAGCACATCATTTTATTATTTTCCATATTTTTATACTATATTTTAAAAGGCCATTTTTTTCACTAAATTTTCAAGTTTAAAGTGAATTTAAAAAATTTGCACAACTTTGCACACCTTGAGACTACCTTAAATCATTTCTGCACTCTATCTTCTATAAAATGTCTAAAAATTAGCCCCGATAAACCCCGACTTTTTCATTTATTTTATTTTTTAATGTCATCTATGTCAGTGAAGAATTTTCACTTTTTCCTTCAATGACTCAAAAATAAATATCTAGGTGAAAAAAACCTGTTTAAAAACTAAGTTAGCCTAGTTCTAGCCTAGATGTTAATTGCTAAAAATTCATTCGACATTAATTCGAAAATTTTATTGAAAATTTTTCGAATTTAAGGGGGCGGATACTCAATCTAAAATACATTTTAACTTTTTAAGAAATAAACGCTGGATGGTTTCAAAAGTATTTTAAATCGATTTCAATATTTATTTCTGATATAGTAGTTGACATAAACACACCGAAAACGCGAAAATTTTGGAATAGTTCAGAACATGATTTGAAATTTTCAAGACAGTTAATTTGCTTCAGTAACAACCTCTCAAGCGCTGTCTTCAGCTACAGCTAAAAGGACAATAAAATTAGGAAAACTTAACCAAATATAGTTTTTCATAAATAACAAATAATATAAAACATAATTCACACGATGAAAAGCGTTACCTTCATCTATTATGCTTAAAAGTTAGTTATTAAAATGTTTTGGAATATTTCATGAATTCTCATATTATTTTTGTGAAAACTGAGGGCAATTTTACTCTTAAAAGTAATTTTTTAAAAGATTTAATGGTATTTATATAACATTTATATTATATTAACGAAATTCTTTCACTTTTTAATCGTTTTGAAAGACATTTGAACTTGTCGCACAATTATTCATTAGATCTATCTTAACATTGCAAATATTTGGAATGTTAAAAATAAAAAAAATACCTACCAGACTTTACTAAAATTTCACAAATCTTATTTTAAAGCTATTTCCTTCATTTGGTAAAATTTATCAGATTTTTTTATGTTTTATGCAACTAATTATTAACTTTTCCGCAGATTACAACAGTTCTCTCCATAGAGAACAATGGGGATGAATTAAATAAATTAATACAAATCAAGAAATATCTAACCGATTGTTATGAAATTTCATGTGATACAACTGAAGTCCATTTCCTTTAAGCTGTGCAAATTTCAAGTCTCTGCTGTTTTTAGTTTCGTCGCTATGATTTTTGTCTCGCTAGAAAACGAAACTGGACCACTGTGCAACGGGAGGACGTTTGGCCACTACGTATGATTTAGCGTGCGGCGGATCTTCAGTGGAATCGGGTTTCGAACCTGCGACCCTCCGGTCCCGAGGTCGAGACCTTACCACTAGGCCACCGCGGCCCCACACATTGTTTGAATCTGTTATTATAAAAGTGGTGTTGGTTGTGTACAGAGACATCCGCATAATTCGTCTCCGCCGACAGGTAAGCAATTGCAGTTGCATTTCCTCGTGACTGTATTGGTTAACAAAATCAGTTCACTGTTACAATCAGAAACGACCGTAACCTTATTTGGTTACAATTATATTATTCACACAGTGAACAGTTATAGTTACATTTAAAATATTAGTCATAATATTCAATGGGAAATATATAATTGCACTTCAATTGAGATAGTTTGCACTTGGTACATGAAACTTTAATTCGGATACTTTGCACTATAATTCGGATACTTTGCACTCAAAAGCAATTTTTATGGCATAGTTTCAAAAATTTTAAATTGGGCAGATTGCTAACTAAAAATAGGAAATAAAAAATAGAAATATTATAAAAAAGTTTATTACAAAAATGAAAAAGGTTTAAAAAATGTATACAGCACGAGTGAAAGTTACTTTTGGCACAAAGTAAAAGAACATAATTCAGAATAAAGAAATTATAAAAAAATAATACGATACTAACTATGTCATCGGAGCATAAATGAAGACATTCAATATCTTTTTCTTCATCTTTGTCTGTAATGCCACGTAGTTTGCCATTAATATTTTTTACTACATGAAAATAGCACGTCAATTGTCGGAAGGGAAGGTCAAAAACATTTCTGAAGCTATTAATTATTACACTGATGGCATCAGTCAATAAAATTTTCAAATTCCACTCAGTTTCATTCATTTTATAGAATGAGTCTTTCACACAATTAAATCGTTCTCCCGCTGGTAGGGTGCGGAAGTTTGGATAAGGGGTGCCAGCTCAGGTGTCGTCCTCGTCACCTGAGGAGGACGTTTGGAAGTGTGTTTAAGAAGACAATTTATAGACGATATCCATACGTACTTGTACTTATTTACCTAAAATATCTCTATAATTACAAATATCTGCTTATTTTTTTTATCATTAAATAAATGATCAACTTCATTTCGATCCGGGCTCTTCATGAGAAAAACAATTTGTACAGGATCGAGAACATACTTTCTGTCCTTGGAAAAACTCTATTTTTAGGAAAACGTAAACTTACACGCTGCATTACACTTACTCATTACCGCATTTAACTGTACCCGTTCTCTTTTTATTTTAAAATTAAAAAGTCGAATTTCTTGGAATTATTCCGCAGTCGACGGAATGAGCCGATTCTTCTGCAATTTTTCCTTCTTCGGGTCATTTTTATTCTTGACAAAACTGCTTCAAACAGCAATTTTCCTCTTTCATCCGGTTAATTTATTTTAATTTAGTTCTTTTGTAATGTTCTTCCACAGTAGGTGGTATAAAGGCTTACTAGAACTTTCCACAATTAAGTACTCTTCAGTATGAATCCATCAGACGTTCTCGATGAACAGTCGAATCCTACACACAGCTGATTTCTGAAGTTCGGTCAGTTCAAAACAAGCATGTTAAATA
>BGPR01007065.1:32866-43129 GCA_013235015.1 Araneus ventricosus | reverse complement strand
TTCGTGAATGTGAATTATACAACTACTAATAGAGTTCGTGAATGTGAAATACGTTGTGATTTAAACATCCCTAGTATGAAATTTTGCAGTGTGGTACTCCAGCCATAGAGTTCGTCATATTACCTCATTTCAAAACTATGCAATCTATTCAACATTATTTATTTGTGGAAATAGATATTTTCGAGTAAATATTTATTTGTCGATATTTCGCTCACAAGAGAAGCAAATTAAAAAAAAAATGCGATTCATGAAAGTGGCGAGATTTTTGGAGCTTCAACCCGGGACTCTCACTAGACATAAGAAGGGGTCAACCCAGGTTCAGCCGTCGAAAACTGGGACTCTCCTAGTTAGTCTGGGTCGTCTCGCCACTTTACAATTGTCATTAATGATAGAATGAGTTTACACACGAAATTCTATAATTTTCAAAGAAATTATGACACAAAATTAGTATTATTCATTGAAACAAGAGATAATGTCCTTTGCATAGCAAAAATTAAGAAGAAGAATTCTTCAGACATTTAATGAAATCTGACTGATTCTCGAAGGTAATAAAATGATGCTTTTCTAAATTTTTGTTATGAACTATTTAATTATAAGTAAAAAAATGAAACAATTCAAGACATTTATTCAAAATTAAGGACGTCGATTCAGTCTGAGACTAGGAGACTTAAATCGGAAATATCCGGGCAAATCCGCAACGTCTCGTCACCTTGGATATGTTTTAGAAAACTGAATTCTACTTCATTTAGACTATTTTCGCGTACTTCTGTCACAGAAATTTTAGCTAAATCCTCTAACGATTTATTTTACTGTTTAGGAAAATGAATACCTATGATTTATTTTTTAAAACAATTTTCATGCTACATGGATGATATCAAGAGTTAAGCGATAATGTTTGATAAGAAAACCACTTTAGAATGCAGATACAGCGGAATTTGACTCATTTGAAGTTGATGGGACCACAATAAAAATTTGAATGTGAACTAAAAGTGAGTACTCCTAAAGAAAATTGCAATTTCTTAAACTAAAAGTTAAAGTAAAGATTTATTTTTAATATGTAACGTTTTTAATGAATAATACGTAATTAATAAATTCAACAGCAAGCAATTTTAACAAATTAAGTGATAATGATTACATTACAATTTTTTTAATAATTTCAAAAAAATTAGTAACAAACAGTATAAAGCATTTTGAATGTAACATTTCTACAATAAAGTTTCAAAACAAATATTACAAATCATTACTAACATGTTAAATTTTTAAAAAAGGAGAGAAATTTTTTGTTGCTTTTTTGATTGAACCCATTGTACAACAGTAAATCCACGATTGAATTAAAGATCTCAAAAATTATTTACTGATGTTACAAAATATGGATGTATTTAAGTAACGAAAAGAATTCAGAAAAATAAGTAATTTTTTAATGGTTTGTAGTTTTGATTTGAAATTTGCCAAAATAAATTCGCATTATAGACGATAATAAGAAATTCAAGAGGCCTGAGAAAAAATTCGAATTACCAACGAATTAAAATTAAAAACGCTCTGATTATCCAAATTCCAATGTAGTTCTTTCTCAAAACATTTATAGCTTTAATCATCTAATCTTTTTATTAAAAATAATAGTTTGTGAAAATTTCTAAGTGTATTCTATGCTGTTTTACTGATTTGTTTCAGCTTTATCCGCTTAAAAATACTTTTTTACCTATCCTGTTAAAACTTAGCTAATTTGAGCAAAAATAATATTCATTATTTTTTAGATGAAATTATGTACAAAGTATATCCACAAAAACATCAAATATTCATGCATTTATTTTAAATAAGAATTTATAAAACTGTTAACAAAATGGATTTCTATATGAAGAAAATTCATCGTCAATTTAGAGAAGAAACTTCAAATAGCACTAAATATTTTATCTTTAAATAGTGATTTTCAAAGCCAGATAGCTATGATATTTTTGTATTTCAAACTTTAAATCTTATCCTTCTAATAAATAAAAATATTTATTAACTAATTTTGATCCTATAAGTTTATAGTTACTATTAACATAAACATTCAATGGATAAATGTTGAAATTCCAGTAAAACTCATTTGGAAACTGTCCATAATAAATCCTCATTTACAAAAAATAATAAAAGATGTGAAGTTATCCCTGTTTATAAAGACATAAAGAGAAAACCTGCAATGTGTTACAATTTTATGAGATGCATTATACCGGACTTATTTTAAATCACACACATATGTATTTGGTATCATCCTTTTTAGAATTTATTCGGTTTTAAAGTAATACTGCTGAAGTTTCAAAATTTTATCACGTTTCAAAATCATAAGAAAAAATTTACAAATTAGAAAAAATAGAAGCCTTTGCTTTTAGCATGTATATATTGGCAGTGAGATCTAAAGGGGTAGCATGGGACTTACAGTGGGTTGCCAATTTAATGTGGACACATTAAAATTTTCATGTTTTTTTTTGAATACCTCCCGAAAATCTGTATGTATTTTCTTAAAATTTCTAACATGTAAACATTAGGCTTGAACTCACATCTTACAGTGAAGATTTGGTCACGAGAGCATTTAGGGGACCTATCAAAAAGTGATGAAGACAAAAAAAAAAAAAAAAACCCGACTGATCCCGTTTCAAAGAAAGCTGATAACGTGACGAAACTTTCATCAAGTTATATTTGATATGCATAATATTTACATGCAATTTAGTAAATTTTTCATCAATATTCGGGAAAATATAAAGGTTTTCTTGAAAAGTCCCAAATGTTTCCTCATGTTTTTTGCATATAACAAGCAGAGTTTCCCACCAAATTGTACGAAACTTACAGAATACTTGATAATATGTAAAAGAAGCGCCTTGTATTAAAATTTGAATTTAAAAGAATTTGAATATGACGGGGAATATGAGCATTTGTAGTAAATAATTTTTTATTGCGCATGTGCGAAATTTAGCGTAAATTTTTTCCTAACTTGAGAGCCAGATATATAGGGCAACTTATATAAATTTTCCAGTTCAATACCATTTGTATTCAGAAAGATATCGGCATTGCAACTTGGCGAATTTCGGTACACTCTAAGAGAGGCTTAGTGATGAGGGTTCTTGCACAAACTGATATTTTTTTAAGCTTTAATCTTCGAACAGAAATATTGAATTTTATGAAAGTTGAATATCCTGAATACTCATGTATACTTATAACTTAAATACATGTTATAAATTACAGTTCGACGATTACTATTCGAAGTTTCAAGTTTAAAAAGTACCATTTTCTGCAAGAACCCTCATCATTAAGTCTCTCTTAGAGTGTACCGAAATTCACCAAATTGCAATGCCGATATCTTTCTGAATACTAATGGTATTGAACTAGAATATTTATATAAGTTGCCCTATATGTCTGGCTCTGAAGAGCCTTTATATCTTCCCGAATATTTATGAAAAAATTACGAAATTGCATGTAAATATTATGCACATCAAACATAACTATTGATGAAAGTTTCATCACGTTATCAGCTTTCTTCGAAACCGGATGAGTTGGTATATGTTTTGTCTTCATCACTTTGTAGTAGGTCCCCTAAATGCTCTCGTGACCAAATCTTCACTGTAAAATGTGAGTTCAAGCCTAATATTTACATTTTCAAAATTCTAAGAAAATTCTTGCAGATTTGCTGGAGATATTCGAAAAAATATGAAAACTTTAAAGTGTCAGCATTATATTGGCAACCCAATGGAATTTTGACTGATTTTAGTTGAATAATTCTTTCTAGCATCTTTTGTTTTTGAAATCTGTTTGATGCATTACAGCTTCGAATTGAAATTGTTTTTTATTAAATAATAAGTCTTATTTCTGATTTTAGGCAAATTTATGAATGGCATCAGAGCATGTCATAGTTACTGATTTCAATTCTTTCTTTTTATTACATATTTTTTTAAAAGTTTAGCTTATAATGCGCCGACGCCATCAAAATCTACTGTTGCCATTGCCAGGTGCAAATATGAGGGGAGTGCTTCCACTATGGCTAGGCCTGTCACCATAGCCATTTTCCGGTATAGGATGATGTCCCTAGATAATTTATAAAATATCTTTCCTTATATTCAATAATGATCTCCATAAATTAATCACTGAATTAAAAAATAAAAAATAATAACTTTATAGAAACTATTTACATCTATATATGCTATAATTCGAAGAGTTTTGTGAGAACAAAGGAATCTTGCTTTTTTTAATGTTTATAAATAAAATGGGGTTCCAGGTTCGAAACCCGATTCCACTGATATTCGCCGTGTATTCGCCTGTTGCACTTATGTAAATCATATGTAATTGCCAAACGTCCTCCCGCTGGTGTGGTGTGGAAGTTTAGAAAGGAAGGTGCCAGCTCAGGTCATCTGACCGAAAATTAAAGGGTCCATCCCAAAAAAGCTATCGTGTTGTTTCAAAACGGGGCGTTAATATAACTGAACTGAACAACAAATAAATTGTGTCACTTAGTGAAGAAGCACAGCCTCGGTATTGTCCGAGCAACTAATCGTGCTCATGTTGAAGAGCACGTATCAATTTTCATGTTGAAGAATAATTTTTAGAAAAATCTTTGAATATCTCAGTAAAACTCGGTAAAAATTTTTCTACAATATGTTCTGTATTTTTTTGTGACAATTCTTTATACAGTGATTAACTTAGTACCTATCATACACGAGGTTTCACAATATCCAGCAGTAATGGAAGCAACACTCCAAAACGAAGTAACTTTAAAACACAACGGAAACCCTCAGAGGAAATCATCCAAGGCCAAGATTGATTACTTTTATGCTAATCAAAATTCAGTAGTCGACACTGTATTAATTTGCAGAAAGATTCGGTTAAAGATAAAGCAGTTTGAAATCTTCATCAATTACGAAATTGAAGATTCCTTTAAAAAATGAGAATCATCGGCCCTTCTTTGATGCAGATCGACAATTTTAATGTTACGATCACATACTAAAATTCATCACTCTAGTTCGTCGCGTTTTTGAGTAATTAGTTCAACATACGCACAAATAAACAAACATCAGCTAGCACGGTCAATCTATTGTCAGATTTGGTACAAAATTTGATACAAATCTGTAATAAAAGTCAGGTAATAAAACAATTTGCGAAATCTCATCTATCTAGCTCGTTGCGTTTTTGGCACTTGCTCACAGACAGGTAGTTAAGCTTAACCATAATTTTTTTTTGTCTCAGGGAGGTATAAAGTGTGGGAATTCATCAAAATCTCAAGGTGAGGTCAAATTTTTCTACGAAATACTTTCTATATTTCGTATCTGCTAATGTAAAAAAAAGAAAAAAAAACCCCGGTAATACTGTTTTCTGTTTCCAAAAGTAACGTATTTTTTTACAAATGTGTTTTGATGCCATTTAATTTGATATGAGTATCACCTATTAGATTTAGTAGAATTTTTATTTCCAGTGTGAGGGAATAATAATAATAAAAGAATAAAAAAGACGTGGCATCAAATCTAAGATTGGAATTTTTAGATTATCTATAACAGCAGTTATTTTTATCAACCTAAAATCTTTCTTTTAAATATAAAACTCAAGCGATTTACTACATGCAAAATTAATTAAAAAAACAGAAATCCAATTTATGAAACTTTCTGAATGTTTATATTCCAACCACTCGAAGAGACAAACTCTAACAGCAAAATAACAAAACTAACCATCATAAAAACGAAAAGCATTACGAGTACGATTTAGAACCTACTGGAAGCACAACATATTGGATCGGTTGATTCGCCCGCTAATTTTAAAGTATCCTTTCAATTGTTTTTTTACATGATATGTTTATAGGCTGGATACTATCTGTAAATTGCATCATGCGTAAAGTGACCATTTATCCCCCCCTCAAAATGGGACATATACTAATATTTAGGTAATAGTATGCACATTCAAGAAAAACGCCTATTTCTTCAGTTGTTATTTATTAATGAAAGGAAGAAGAATGAACATGTGAAAATAAATTATTTATGTTATCTTATATTTTTCTGAACAAATTTTTGCCTCGATATATTTGGTGCTGATTTCAAATAGGAATGAAATTCCTGGCAGGATTTGTTAAAATTTTCTTAAGAACTGTGACTTGCAGCTGTATTTTTTCGCTCGTCCACATCTTATTCCTTGCGTTAGTGCCGGGCAGATAGAGACTGTATTCGATAATTATACGAAAGTTCGTATGATTCAAATGATTGGTGAGCAATTCCACCCAACGACTTTTGGTTGAAATATTCCAAATATCTTCATTCTATCACTTTTTGCGGTGTAACGTAGTTAGAAATAAATGCGAACTAGCAGGCTTCTGACCAACTTGTAACTATATGAGACGTATAGCACATGCCCCGTCATCGCCGTTTTTACTTTCTCGTATACGAAGTATACAAAGAGAAAGTATTGTAATCGTCAAAAAATTCGAACTCGAGATTTTGACGAATCTCCACGTTTTAGACCTCCCTGATTCCGAAAAACACAATTTTGGAATTATGTCTGTCTGTGTGTGCGTCTGTGAACACGATAACTCAAAAACTATTAGAGCTACGGGAATGAAATTTGGTATGTGGTCTTTAAACATAATTTGTAGGTTTCTATCAAATTTTGGACAAAATCCGTCAACGGGAAGTCTGTCTGTCTGTATGTTCGAGGTCATGCGAACACTATAACTCAAAAACTTGAAAAGCCAGATGGATAAAATTTTATACACAGTTTTATCGTCATGAATGTAGGTCCGTATAAAATTTTGGGCCAAATCTGTCAAAGGGTTGACTGTCTGTCGGTCTGTATAATCGCATACTTGTTCAGTTTTGAAACTAACTCCCTGCGCATGCCTACTAGTGGCAATGCCTGTGCAAGGAAGGACGCTCCGAAACTTGGCAGTTTGCCAAAAACCAATTTTGGAGTGATTTTGTAAGGAAGCAAACATTTAGGGAGTCTCGCCAGGTCCTGTTGCGCAAAGGAATGAGCAGAGGATTTGAATTTGTTTTGATCCTTCAAACCACGCGTGGTTCCAACTTTGGTTTACTTGCGACGGAAGTTTATTTGACTTCTTTTATTATTCTAGTTTTCTCTACATGTGTTAGGAGTATACGAGAAAGTTTAGGGGAGACCACTCCCGCTGTTTTCATTTTTCGTGCTTCTTTTGAAATTATTGACGTCGGTTTCTCTCTTTCTGAAAACGGGACGTTTCGGCGTCCCGAAGCTGTGCTTGGGGTCAATGGGATAGGCTACCTAAAAACTGGACGACCCGTTTGAAACGGGACGTATGGTCGCTTTAATCATGCGTGATACGACATGCATGTTGCAAAAATAATTGAAAACGCTCGACAGGGCAGATCGTTGGGCCTAAAGCTATCAAATTTCGCTTGTAGTTATTTCCTGGTAACTGCTTGCTAGAAAAATGTTTTCAGATTTTTAATAAGATATTTAATTAAATATTAATTGAAATTTTAATATTTTTCATCGATAACTTCGGAGCATACTATTGAAAAAAAAATTATTACAATTAAAAAAAATTGCCATTTTAGAGATACCAATTTTATTTCCGCACATTTTTTTTCTCTAATTTTAATAAAAATTTAAAGATATTTTTAAGGATACATTACAATACTTTTCATTGTTTCAGTTACTGTGTTTAGATACCCGCGGATTGCTACGATCATAAATAATTTGGTGTATGGACATTATCGTTTCTATAATAAAGAGCAAATTTTAAAGAATAATACAGAATTCAAAGAAAGAAATACCTTAGAAATCAAATAGACATTTTTGAACAAGAATTTTTAAATTTTTAACAAGATAAAAAAACATGACAGTGGAATCCGAACTAATTGGGGCTGACCTTTGTTCGGATTCCGGGGAATTCGGATTATCCGGTAAATTTTGTAAAATACTCTTGATATACCAAATGCAGTAGAGTTTTGACTCTGGGTGCTCTGTGAAGGCGTACGGAAAGAGCACGCGGCGATTCGCACGGTACAGTGGCAAACAAGTTGAGGGTAAAAAGAAGGTATCTGAGTTTGTTTCTGCTAATTAAGATGCTCTATTCACTCTTAAAGAACAATTCGAATACTTCTTTTAAGTTAGGAATAAACATTAGCTTCGTTTCTGATTCGCAATTTTTTTATCCTTCATTTTTCAGTTAAAGTTTTCAGAAAATTAAAAAAAGATCTTCGGATTATCCAACATTTCGGATTCCTAGGGCTCGGATTCCCGAGGTTCTACTGTATTCCTTAACTACAGCCCAAACAAATACAGAGAAATAAAAATGTCTATTATTACAAAATTTTGAAAAACTCGCTATCGCTTTCACTGAGAGTTAAATAAAGCATTACAACATGTGTCTAAGTGTTGCCTTCGTATTATGCTTGAAATGCGTCTTTCAAGTCGAATAGCGCACGCCGGAGCCATTCTGCGCCTTCGAAGATTCCCCATTCTGAGGCTGATTGAGGACAGAGGACATGACCTCGCTATGGGCAAGGCGATTCCAAGGATACAACTGCGGCCGCATGCAAAGCAACCTTCCTCACTCGCAAACATGTTACATCGGAAACGGAACATTGCAGAAGTTTTTGTCACACGAGGAGGTAAAAAAACTCTTAGACCACCAGTGGAAGATGTATTCGTTTTATAATTTACAGTAAAGTGATATTAGCGCGTATCACTTTACTGTAAGGTTGCACGGGTAGATTCCCGTGCGAACTTTTGGTCAGGACGGAGAGTAATCTCGCATATTAGCGCATACCTATTAGTATTGTTCCCATTCAATCTTTTTTCTTAAATACAGGGTGGCCGTAAATTATTGGACCCATTTCAAAAATTAATAATAAAAAAAACAATAATGTTACAACTACGGGAATTTTAAAAAAGAGAGCGCATGTTAAAAAGTTTTTTTTCATATAGGAAACGCACTTTTACGACGGTCGAGGTGGTTGCAAATTATTGGACATCTCCTATTTTTGAGAGCCATTATCGGCGAAACTATTAAAACTAGAAGAAAAATAAAAGCGTGCATTTGTAGGGAATTTTACGCTCTTTTATTTGTTAAATCAATTGCAATTCAAAAACTGACTAGTTTTTGAGATATTCAAGAATAACTAAAAAAGGAAACCAGAAAACGCCCATCGGCTCCTGCTGATTGGTAGCCATTGCGTACGGAAATCTCTCTCTGTAGCAAATTTAGAACGCCGTAATGGTACACCACCTATCTGGAAATGGCACAGTTTAGCCAATGATGGCTCTTGGCTAAAAAAATCCAAATAAACAAGCAAAAACCTATCTAAAAAAACCTTTTTTATTTGCTCTCCCATTTAAAAAAACGTCGCACTTGTAACATTATTAGTTTTTTAATTAATATTTGAAATGGGTTCAATAATTTATGACCGCCCTGTATTTCATAATTAAACATATTAACTAATATAGAACATCGCCCTCATACACATCCCGGCTACGCCTCATACCCCCGTTCCTGTAACCATTACGGCTACTGAAATTTGAATGGGTAGGAAAACGTCACCTTTATTAAGGATCGCAAAAAAGAAAAGAGAAAAAATTACGGATCGGCTAGTTAAAGAGCCGAGTTGGCACAGATGAAAAGAATACATTTCATGTACAATGAAAGTAAAAATAAGCAAACAAACACTGTAAATATAGAAGTACACGAACTCTGAACGGTCTTTACACTAAAAAAGATCAACAATTTTTTAAAAACTGAAGATAAATAACAATTTTAAAAGTAAAGGAAAAAGTAAGAAGGAAGTTAATAATATTTATGATAATACTAAACAGAATTGAACAATATAAAAAAGGGAGAAAGAAAAAGAACAAAACAAAACAATAATTGATCACATAATAAAATGCACAAAAACAACATGTATACATGCAAGAAAAAGAACTCATGCGCGTCTTTAAACCTTCGTTATTCAATGATAAAAATAATAATAAAAGTTATTCAGTTCTTAGTCGTGTATCCATAGTCCGGGTGCATCAAAAATATTAACTAATACATGAGTTGTATTTAACTACTTTTGATAACAGGCTCAGCTAAAACATATCGTCACTGTTGTATCAAAATATCGTATATCAAATTTTCCAAAACATTTTATTGATGCCAAATAGTTGCATAGGTTAGCTTCATACGCTCTCAAGTTGTTGTATGCGATATATGATTGTTGTATGTTGTCACAAAGTACCATATGGCGCTAGTCGGTCCAGCTGTTTCATCAAAATTCCGTAGGTGCTGCTGTGTGT
>BGPR01007065.1:0-23266 GCA_013235015.1 Araneus ventricosus | reverse complement strand
TAGTCATTTTCTCTTGCTTTATTCCTATTAATCCAAGTTTTTTTAAATTCAAATTTTTGTGGATAATTCGAATTTTTATTGTGATTCCGTCAATTTTGAATTAGTCAAACTACACTGAACCTTTGAAACAAAATTAAACAATTTTTACTTTCTCGTATATGAAGTATACAAAGAGAAAGTATTGTAATCGTCAAAAAATTCGAACTCAAGATTTTGATGAGTCTCTATGTTTTAGACCTCCCTGAGTCCGAAAAACACAATTTTGGAATTATGTCTGTCTCTCTGTGAACACGATAACTCGAAAACGGATTGAACCAGAGGGATGAAATTTGATATGCGATCTTTACATATAATTTGTGGGTTTCTGTCAAATTTTGGACAAAATTCGTCAACGGGAAGTCTGTCTGTCCGTGTTCATGGGAACACAATAATTCAAAAACTTAAATGGCTAGATAAAATTTGGTACACAGTTTTATCATCAGGAATGTAGGTCCGTATCAAATTTTGGACCAAATCCATCAAAGGGTTGACAGTCTATAGGTCATTATAATGGCTTACTTGTGAATACAATAACTCCTAGACGCTATGACTTCGATAAATAAAAATTCTGCTAAGATTAATTGTAGATCCGTGCACAATTTTCGTTTCGATCAGTTGCAAAAAAAGGCGTTCAAATTGCTTATTCGGTTTCTTCACCATTCTATGACGCAAAAAAAAAAAGGCGCGACCGATTCTCTGTGTTTTTCCCAACTTGTGTTAAGGAATGGCACATGTTACTGGCGATTGGTATATTTTTCTCCCACCCTTGTTAGGGCGGATACGAGAAAGTTTTGGGGAGACCACTCCGGCTGGTTTATTCTTCAACTGTATAATCATTATAAGAAATTCCATTTAAGTGATAATAATAATAAAGATTAAAACGTTGGGGAAACACTAAATGTGTTTACAGTCAGAGAGAAAGATTCACTGATGATCAGAAGTTTGGCAAAACATTTCAATATCTGGAAACGAAGGTTTCAGTTCGAACATCCTTGTTCTATGTTTGCGAAACTGAAGGCTCGAGAAAAAGGCACTCGAAAAAGTTAATTTCGATTCAACGCGAAAGCAAAAAGCAAGTTCAGGAGTAATGATGCGTGTCAGGAAGAAGGAATTGTCTTCGGTGATCTCGCACTTCAATTAACCTTCGACTTTAGATTAAATTTCGAAGTAAAACAAATGGATAAATAAAAGAAGCTGCACCTTCAAGGAATTCCGGGAAATAAAAGTTAAGACATCACTAATGAGCAAAGGCTATCACGTAAAAAATATCGGAATCAAACGGTAGTGAATGCGATGACCTGTCAATGAATTTCTTGAAAATTCGATTGCGTTGTTTTCGAAGAATTCTTAGATTATTCCGAGATTTTGGGAAAGAAAAAGCGAAACGATTAAATTTTTAAAAATAATTCGATCAAAAAGAAAATGCATGCAATCAAATAAGAAAAATAATTCATTTCATAAAATTCGCTTTGTTTTGATGTATTGTACGAAACAATATTATGTTATCCTGTTCTTATTTAGAGAGTTATCTCTCATTCTTAAGTAAGAGAAAGAAGCAAGATAAATAAACAAACTTGAAAAGCGAACCAAATGACGTAATTGATGGTGGAAGGAAATTATATAAAAAATAATAAAAAGTTTCTAATAAGCACGCTTTCAATAATGAAGAAGAAAATAATTCTTTTTTATCGTAATAAAAATCTAGAAGACAAAGTAAGAATCGTAAAAGTATGAGGCGCCCACAGAAATTCCCGAAGGAAATTTCAATTCTAATCACAATCATGATTTGACATTAGACTTACAATAATCCGGTACTGGACCATTCCGCCTCTCTTAGAGACCAGCGTTCTGAAAAGGGGGAGTGGTAAGAGTAAAAGGGAAAGTAGGTGACTGCATGCTGGTGCCAATGATTTTGGCGCGACGTAAACAATAGGCTGCTGATCAGATTTTTAATTTTATTTTGCAATATACAAGGTGTGTTAGAAAAGTTCGGTGAATGGTCCCATAGTTGAATTACCGCGCTGGTTCGGATGCTGCGCCCACTCAAACGCAGTGAGAGACATGGCACCTAACGTCCAAATCATGACAGTTAAGCAGAAGTGCGCGCTGCGATCAATTTAACGAGTCACTGTGAGAAGGCGCGTCACTGCGAAACGGAGCAACGCGTGAACATCAAGTTTTGCTTCAAATTAGGCAAGATGGCGACGGAGACACATGAAATGTTAGTGAAAGTGTACGGTTGGACGCAGTGAATAAAAAGTGTGTTTTTGAGTGGTTTAAACGCTTTCGAGACGTAAAGGAAGATGTCGAAGATGAACCGCGTTCGGGTCGACCGCCAACAAGCACAACTCCAGACAACATCGAACGAGTGGGACTGATGCTTGCGGATGAGCGGCGACTGTCTTTGAGAATGAGAGCAGGAGAATTGAAGATAAGCCTAGACAGTGTGAGCAACATTGTTCACGAACATTTGCAAAAGCGTCAGATTTGTGCCCGGTTTGTACCGCACAATCTGTCAGACGAGCAAAAGCAGTACCGGATGGAAACCTCTCGAGATTTCATGGACGCGTGTGACCTGAATCCGCAGTTCTTGGAAGCAATCATTACAGGGAATGAGTCGTGGCGCTACCAGTACGATCCGGAGACCAAGCGACAGTCCATGGAATGGTGTTCATCGTCATCATCCTCCCCCCATTCCCCCAAAAAATGTCGTCTGACCAAATCCAGGATTAAGACGCTGTTGATCGCCTTTTTCGACGGTAAGGGTTGATCCATCATAAATTTGTACTTGCGGGTACAGCCGTCAACGCGGAATCATCCTACGAGGGAGTTTTGAAATTGCTGTTGCAACGCATCCGGCGGGTTCGGCCACAGTTGTACCAGAGTGGACAGTGGAAACTGCTCCACGACAACGCCCGTCCACACACTGCGATCCGCGTGAGGCACTTCCTCGCTACACGCAAGGTGATAGTTCTTGAACTCCCTCCATATTCTCCAGATCTTGCACCTGCAGACTTCTTCTTGTGTCCCCTTCTCAAATTAGTCCTGAAAGGCCTATTCTTTTCCGACATTGCGCACATCCAACAACGTGTGACAACGGTGCTTCGAGCGAAACAGAAAGAAGCATTTGCTGACAGTTTCCAGCAGCTGTACAACCGATGTCAAAAGTGTATTGTAGCTAATGGCGATTACTTTGAATGCCACTAAAGGTATTTTGTTTGTATATCTTGTTTCCTTTATTTTATGAGACCTTTCTTCCGAACTTTTCTAACGCACCTTGTGTATTATAAAGGGTGCCCACTAAAGTCCTTTACCGCCACCTCGCTTACTTTCAGAACGACTGCAGCTATAGTCCTAAAAGTGGTATATAGCATAGTAAAGTGGCTATGCGCTGCGTCATGAGAGAACTTACAGCGCCACCTGGTGCCAAGCTGTGGAGTTAGCGTTCCTATCTCGAAAATGTAACGATATTGGGCAAAAAAGTCAAATACAAAGTTGTAGAACATCCTCGATTTAGTACAAAAAGGCACCTTGCGGCGGGCATTTATGCTAAGAACAGAACGCTTAAAATGTAATTTATTTGTACGCGATTTCCAACATTGTTTCATGACGAAACGTATTAGAAAGAGAGAAAAACAATGAATTATCACAGGATATCTTTAATTTTGGGGTTCAAACTGCTCTCAAGCAGCTATAATACAAATTTGGAACCTCATTTAAATTTAATGGTGCCCACTTTTTAGCATATTAGGTGTCACGATGGTCCGAGCATTAATAAGACGTCGTCGAAGGTCCTGCAGTGTTGGCGGAGAGGTCGGAAACACCTACTGTTTGAGGTACCTCCACAGAAAAAAGCCCATTGGGGTCATTTTTGTCGGAAAGATAGCGTTTTCTCCTTTCATCCAACATTTATAAACCCGAAATCGCGAAGAAAGAAATGTATGTTTTAAGTGTTCTATTATTAGCGTTATTGTCCATAAGGCATTCTTTATGTACTAAATTGATGATGCTCTACAACATTATAATTGATTTTTTTCCCTATATCGTATCGTTTTCAAGATAGGAAAACTAATTCTGCAGTTTGCCACCAGGTGACTCTATAAGTGTTCTCATGACGAAGCGTATAGCCACTTTACTATACCTAGACACCGCTTTTATGATTATATCTGCAGTCGTTCTGAAGTTAAGGAGGGGTGTAAGGGATTTTAGAGGGCGTACTGTATATAGTATGTTTTCAGTAAAATTTTGCATATTTTGTACAATAAATGTAAATCTTGTTATTGAAATGTATTTTTTTAAACGACTCTCCCCTCATCCGGCTCTTTCGTTAATCCGGCAGTCCTCTGCCCTGATATCTGTCGGATTACTGAGAGACAGCTGCGTGTGATTTTTACACCAACATTTTAGTTTTGGATTAAATATTGGAGGGAAGAGGTTCAAAATACATGCTCGATTCTTTTCATTATATACGATGCTAAACACAGAAAACGCCATATTAGTTAGTTAGATTATATTAACGTTCCATTTTGAAGCAACACGAGGGCTATTTAGGGATTGACCTCATAATTTTGAGCCACGACCAGATGACGAGGGGACACCTGAGATTGCACCCCTTCTCTAAACTTCCGCACCGCACCAGCAGGAGAGTGTTTGGCCTCTATGTATGATTTATCGTGCAACATGTCCCATACACGGTGGATCTGCAGTGGAATTAGGCTTAAATCCGAAACCTTACCACTAGGACACAGCGGCTCTGAAAAACGCCATAATGTGCAAAAATAGGAGATAATTAAGGCGAACATTTCCACCGGTATTCTTGGTCTGAGCATGCCACGCAGGAAACATTAGTTTGTTTTTGATGTAATGATACTAAATTTCAAAAAGTACAGGGAAAGCACTTGTATTACGGTTCGTGTTCCAATGTGGCACGTGAGGTAGCATCGGAATTAAAATGAAATGCTCTTTTTTGTTTATTAAATGAGCAAAACTGGGGATGTTCTGAACCTGTTTTTGCGAACATAAAATGATTGAAAAAAAAACGCTTGTAAATATTTTAATGACTGATTCTTTTAAGTCCTGTTAATTAATAATTAATTGTTGTTTATAATTGACAATAAAATAAGTAGAGAAACTGGGTGTACTTTTAAGCTGGTGAATTATTTTCGATTTTTTTTATAACAGCTTGATATAAGCGCCGTACTACTAGTACGTAGTTCTACTTAGCAGCGCTGTCCGCTTGATATATTATTGGGAGAAAACGAATTTTCCGTCCGTAGAATTAACATAGAAATTTTGACCTGGCCTTATAGTTCACTCAAGTATCAAAGGTTAAATTTTTGATTTTATGGTGGATATGAGGGTCTAACGAATCTAACGACAACAAAACCATCCACCAATACCTACGAAAAGAGATAAAATAGTAGTTAAAAAATCCCTGAAAGCTCTTTTTATATTACATTTAGTTTGACAGGTTGATTCCTCTTTTCAAATCCTCCATAAGGGGTTTTAGGAGTTAATTTTTTAATTATTAAGCATTGTCAAATGATGTGGACGACATTTATGCCGCTACGCCATTCTAGAGATATCCATACCACATCAGCATGATGGTATTGGACACACCACTAAATGTTTAATATAAAGAAGGGATCATATACGAGACTCACTTTCTACCAATGGAGGGACGGGAGAAGCTTTTAGGCCTGAAGGTCCTTTATCTTCAGCTTCACCTCGAAATGAATAGTTTTTGACATAGAAATTGCAATGTTCATGAATATAATTAATTATGAGAACTTTTATTTGGGGTCGTACTAATTTCCTGTTTCTCGTGTCGACATTTCTTAGTCCTCTTGCCGCGGTGGCCTGGTGGCAATATCTTGGCTTCTGGTTCCAGTTTCAAACTGATTCCACCAATGGTCCGCCGTGTATGAGGACTTGGTGTGGTTTAAATCTGATGTCGAGGATAAACGTACCCCCCCGCTGGTGTGGTGCGGAAGTCTGGAGAGGTTGCTATCGGCTTAGCTCAAGGGTCGTGCTCTTCTTCTGATCACTGTTCAAAATTACGAGGTCCGTCCCAAATTAGTCCTAGTTTTGCTTTAAAACGGAAAACTAATACTATTTCGTTCAAAAAAAGCTCCAGAACTTATTATATTACCGAAGAATTACTATACCGGAAGAATTTCCTTTTACCCTGTGCAACTATGTTTTTTTTTCTATTTATACAACGATGCAAATGCGGACTACAAGCCTCCTTTTTGTCACCTCCTCCTGTGCCTTCGTCGTTGCACTTCTTCGGAACTTGAGAATCGTTGCATCTAAAGCAAATTCTTCATCCGAGAAAAAAGTCACAGGGGAATAAGCTGGTTGTGGAAGTACCGGAATGTGATGTTTTGACAGGTAATTTGATACCAGGAAGGGCCCGTGGAGTGTCGCTTTATCGTGATGGAGAACTCATGTCTTTGCCTTCCCCTTTAATAGTTAAGTTTTAAAGGGAAGTTTTAATGCCTGTTATCACGAGCTACGCGCATGCACTGTACGTATCTGAACTGTATGAAACTTGTTCTTCGGTCGTCTTCACTTCTTACTCGTCGGTTACATTTATAATTTGCTCTCGAATTCACTATTATATGGCGCCACTCATATAGAATCCAAATTTAATTAAAAATCATTGACTGACTGATAATTAAGTTTTGAAAATATTTAATCTTTAAACTGTTCTCAGGAATACACACCAGTGCAAGATTTCAGAGGGGATTCAAAAATCAAAAAGTGTGTAAGAAATAGATTACAAAATACTATCTTTACAAAACATGGAACAAGTCAAGTTTAATAAATCATGTAAAAAATAATTTTTGCGAATATAGCAATAGGTTAATCTTAAAAAATGCACAGATTTTTATCAACTCAGATTCATATTAATGCCACTTTTTTTTGTCAGAATAAATAACTGCAGCTAGATTTAAAAAAAGGTGAAAATTGAAAAATTCGTCGAAGTTATATTTCAAACTATGTTTGATGCATCCATTCGAAAACAAAAGTAAATAATGAAGAAAATTTCACAGGAAAATGACTCCGCATTTCACCAGTTCTGTTGACAATAGATTGCGAAATGATCTTTGATATCAACTAATCTCCAATGAGGTATCAAAAATCCATTTCACATCCCAGCGGTTATTCTGATTTGAATGTTGCTACTGGAAAAATAATTTTTGTTTACTGCTGAAAAGTCGTCTCAACTACCTGTTCCTATAATATCGAACGCAACGAAAACGTGAGTAATTTGATGGGACAAACAAAAATCTACATTTTTTTGTGTAAGACCACGTGCATTTTTCTACCTCGTTGAGGTTTTCAGTTATCATGTTCACAGCATACGAATAAATGGACGTACGAGGTGTGACTAGGTAAAACTTGGTTTAGTGTAACTTAGTTATAGTAACGTCCCATTTTGAAGCAACACTAGGGCTATATTGGGACGGACCTGGTAATTTTGAACCGCGGTCAGATGACGAGGACGACATCTGAGCTGACACTCCTCTCTCCAAACTTCCGCTCCACATCAGCGGGAGGACGTTTGGCCAATACGTATGATTTAATGTGCAAGAGGCCCTATACATCGCGGATCTTCATTGGAATCGGGTTTCGAACCTTGAACCTTCCGGTCCACTAGACCAAAGCGTCCCTAGGCAAAACTCGGACCTTCAAAGTGTTCCCCTCCTCGATTCCTACACCATAAGCCGCTCCATATCAATTGTTCACTGCTCGAAGCAAAGCTTGAGGTAATTTCCTGAAAACCCTTGCATCACCTCAGTCTCTTTTGTTTTCACTGCATCTACAGCCTCAAATTTAATTCCTTTTAACACTGACAGGATCATGGGTAGGAAAAAAGAAGTCACACGGGACGAGATCAGGTGAATAAGGATGTTGTTTTACGATGGGGATTTTGTGGTTTTCCAGAAACGACTTTTCACACCCTGAATTGTGAGTTGGGGCATTGTCTTTGCCGGGGTGGGATACCTTTTTGCATTGAAAGCCTCGTTAAATTTTGGCAGTTGGGCAAAAGACCGCACGAGCAAAATCTTAATCTTAAGGGTTATTGTTCTGTAATTATTATTATATTACAGACAATTATATTACTTCAATGCAAATAGTAAATAACTGGCAAGCCCGCATAAGATACTCAAGAAGGCTGCATGTGGCTTTAAGGCGGCTGGTTTCCCATCCCTGGTCTTGGTGGAAGAAGCCATGATTTGTTTTTCTCCAGATTGGGTTGTTCTCCCCTCACCAGTTTAGGTAGAGAACATTTGTGTAATATTGTTGGTTGACTGTTTGACCTTCAGATACCCAATAAACGAGCACAATCCCTTTGATGTCAAAAACACAGATCGAACTTGGTCAGCCAGGACATGGGTCGACTCCAATCTCTTCTTGGCGGCATTGAATCTTTAAAGCATTCAAAAACTTGCATACTCAACAAACATTCTACTAACATCTACTTACAATAATGCAACGTTGAATAAATTTTGTCGCTGACTTCCCATGTTTAAAGAGGCATTTCACGTTAACGCTCAGTTCCTTCTGAAGACTTAATATTTTTTCCAGGCGCGGCGTATATGATCGAATCACTTCTTGCTAAAGTTAGAACCGCACGGAACAGATGCTCGAGGAAGGGATACGTAACACATCTACGTGTGATTTGTTCTTGGTTTACTTGTCTTTTCGATATAAAGCTAGACATTCACGATCACTCCACACAGCGAACATGTTAAGGTGGCACTCCAAACCATTCCATTTTCAGCTCATCCATTTAGGTACGTCTTTCATGGAGGCTCTAGGCAAATCCCAAACCCATACACTACCGGTCACTCGGATCCCCTAGGGGTACAGTGCCGACTCCTCTCCCCTCTTTCAAAACAAGACCCCCCCTTACTCACTCCGATTTCCGCGGTGGACGTTTCGCTAAATGCAGTATAGTTTTTTCGTCTCTTCACTTCACTCTCCCCTCCCCACGTATCTACACCGGTCACATTTCAGCTTTTATGGCCAAACAGTCCAAATGGATTTATTTCAAGCGAATTTGAATTTTCAAACTTTCGACCACACGACTCCAATTTTCATCGGATTTTCGAGTGGTGCGACAGAATTTGCGCAGTGTGGAGTGATCGCGAATGCGCAGCTTAACATAAACAGTCCGGTTATTCTCTGGCCATTCCACGTACATTGTCGCGACTCCTCTTCCAACGAAGGTCGTCGAGCGACGTAACTGGACTCTTGAACTTTTCCAACTATTCAGAGCAGGCATCCTCAGCCAGGACTCTTTGAACATTATGCGAGAATTGGTGGGATAATAATCAAAAACCAAATTAATTATGTGTGCAAATGGACATTCGAACCATTTTGAATGTGTAATTTTTTATAAAAATTAGCCTTTTCTGAATGTGTGTATTTTTTAAACAACTTTCATCATTACTTGTGCAGGATGACAATTATTGAGCTATATGAAAAAAAACCTTGATAACTTTTGAACCGTTGGCGAGATTCAGTTAAAACTTGGCGGTTGAATGCAGGGCATGCTGGGATTTTTTTTAGCATGCGCACTCTTATTGTTGTTGTTCATTTTTCGTTGAAAATGTCGAAATACAGCGTTTCTGAGCGTATATCGATCTTCAAGGCCTACTATTCGAGCAACAACAGCCCGATTGAGGCCCCATAGGACCTATAGAGTGTTTAAAGACCTGTAAGAGCACTTTGGAGAGCTCATTCTGGCTTTGGGGTACTCAGAGGCCACTGGAATGGGCTTGGCCGCCATATTCTCCTGATTTCAACCCTTGTGACTCATTTTTGTGGGGCAATATTCATGACAAAGTCCACACAAATAACTCCAAACCATCGCTGAGCTCAAAACTGCCATTCAGGAGGATATTGAAAGCATCGATGTCTCGACACTTCAGGGAGTTTTGCAATTCGTCTGCGCCACGCCATAGCGATTGATGGCAAGCAACGAACATGTCATAAACTAAATCCAAATATCTGTAGTTACTTTTGAAATTTGGATAAAATTTTTGAACTCAGTAGTTTTTGAAAATTTTATTTTTTATTTCATATAGCTAAATAATTGTCACCCTATAAATAACTATTGATTTGTTTTAGTTAAGGGGCAACAGCTTTTTTTTATTTTTGTACGGAGCCGAATGTAAATAACCAGACGCGATTTCGCCACCTTCAATAAAAGTCGTGTTCGTTTTAGTGGCTTCTCTTCTTTCCATTTGAATTTGGCTTCAATAATTATAATTTCAGAAAGTGGATCCCCAGCTCTCATCAATGCTCCCGGCCCGTTGGAAACTTTTTAATTTGACTTTCGTCTAAAGTATATTGACATACATATAACCTTCTCTTCGACGAATTCAGTCCGAAATCAGTTACATGTCTACAATTTAATGTACGAACCACTTGCCAAATTTCCTGCATCTAGCTTGTTCATTTTTGAGTTATCGTGCTGACCTACACACAGATAAAATTTCAAAAAATGTCAAATCAAATTCTCGAGATTCAATGCTTTGGAGATTGCAACGCTGTCTCTCTGTATACTTCACATACGAGAAAGTAAAAAAGAAACGCCGAATTTATCTTCTACACAGTGAATAGCATACAGATTTCTTTAATTCGGAAGTTTTGCTTTTTCATTAACTATAAAATAAGAAGATGGGATCTAAAAAAAAGAAAAAGGAAAGAAGCTTTGCTTCGATGTGAAGGATTAAAAAGGTTTTCGAGATAATGGCAATTTTAGCATAGAAGCAGGCACTTTTTTTCTAATTCGGCAGATGCACTCGTCATGAAGCCTTTAATAAGTCCTCTCCTAGTCAGGATAATCTTTCCAACCAATCACCAGCAGCTGAGGGCATGGCCGATCTCCATCAGAAGGGATTTCAAGGTCACTGCCACGTAAGCTTTTTTACACTCCTCTATGTAGTCCAAACCATCTTTGTGTTTTTAGCTTTAGCAATAATCTAGAAATATTATTAATCGGGATTAATCTCAAGTCTATTTCGTGTCATAGGTTTAAAAAAAAGTCACATGTATTTTTTTAATTTTTCGTATACGAAGTATAGAAAGAGACAGTATTGCATTCATCAAAAACTTCGACTACGAGATTTTGATAAATCTCCGCTTTATGGATTTCCCTGAATAATAATAAAAAACAAACGAACACTTGGAACACTTATAACTGTCTGCGAACACGGTAACGCGAAAGTGCAACTAGCAAGATGGAACATAGTTTTATTATCAGATTTGTAGATGTGTTTCAAAGTCTGGATGACTGTCTGCTGCTCTGCCTATTTGAAGGGATGTGAAAGCGATAACTCCAAAACGGAACAAACTATTTAAATGAATGCGGGTGGTGTCTGGCTTGTTACCAAACCTGTGAAATTGTGTAAAACATTTGACCTAAGAGGTCGAAGTGAAGAGGTCTGAATGAATAGTAGATACTCTAATGACAAAACTTTACATAAAATGTGTCATTTCGTGAACGTATACGAGAAAGTCGAGGGGAGAATTCTCCAGCTGGTGCAATTTTTTTACTTTCTCGTATACGAAGTATACAAAGAGAAAGTATTGCAATCGTCAAACAATTCGATCTCGAGATTTTGATGAATCTTCTCGTTTTAGACCTCCTTGAGTCCGAAAAACACAATTTTGGAATTATGTCTGTCTCTCTGTGAACACAATAACTCAAAAACGAATTGAGTTAGAGGAATAAAATTTGGTATGTGATCTTTACACATAATTTTCAGGTTGTCATCAAATTTTGGTCAATATCCATCCACGGGAAGTCTGTTTGTCTGTCCATGTTCATGTGAGCCCGATAACTCAAAAACTTAAATAGCTAGATGGATGAAATTTGGTACACAGTTTTATTATCAGGAATGTAAATTCGTATCAAAGTTTGGACGAAATCCGTCAAAGTATTGACTGTATGTCTATCTGTATAATCGCATGCTTGTGAACACGATAACTCCTAAATGTAACGACTTAGATAAATGAAATTTGATATGTGATCTTCTTTGCTTGATTAAAGGTCTGTGTCTCATTTTGGTTTCAGTCGGTTGAAAAAAGGCGTTCAAATTGCATATTCGGTTTCTTCACCATTCTGCGACGCAAAAAAAAGGCACGACCTCTGGCGGCGCGCTTTTCCCACCTGTGTTAGGGAATGAAGCCTGTTACTACCACTCGACGAATTCCCTCCCCATGTTAAGGCGTTATCCCAGAAAGTTTCGGGGAGACTACTCTTCTGCTGGTTTTTGAAAGAAAATGCATTCTGTAAACGGATGAGTGAAGAGTTAAAAAACACTATAGAAAACTTCGCAAGTATTCAAATAGATCTTGAGCAGGGATTTTTGAAATTTTTCATGCTGGGCATATAAGGATTGAGCATGAAAAAAAAAAATTAAACCTTATCAGTAAACATTCAGCACTCGTGTTTTAATTTTATTTAAATAGTAGTTCCCAGTGTAAACCAGATTTCTCGCCAAGCATATTTGCAATGTTTCATGTGAATTAAATCTCCCATGTTGTTCAAATTCCCTTGAACAAAATATTTGAAACTTCATAATATAATAGGCATTTCATCCGTACACTTTTTAGAAGCCTTGCCTGTTCTGTTCATAGTGCTCATGCAGTTAATTATTGGTCGGTGATGTCTCTTAAAATGTGGACTTTCATGTAAAAGAGGAATGATGCAAATTCCAACTAATACAACAGCCTTTTAGCTAAGTCTAAAAAATCCCCAGAAAGACATGGAAAAGTGTCTTTGTACAAATATGTTTCATAATTTAGTTTGTAACTTGGAGGAGTTTTGTTTGCGGATTACATGAGCAATGCTGGATGCCGATTATAAATGGAAAAGACAGAAATTCATTTTAACAATTTGAGGCAAAATAAATGGTGTTGTCTTGCACAAAAATCCGATAAGAATCAATGAAAAAGAAATAGCCTCAATGCTTCATTAACAAACTGATAGATTGAAAGTATCTAATCGCTTTTAGTGCGTAGTTGTTAATTGAGAAATTTTCCTTTGTTAATTTGGGCACTGATGCAGAGTGAGTTAACACCTTGTTTTTAAGTGCGTTGAAACAAGTATTTTCAGCAGTCGCTTTTTAACCTCAATATCAACTCATAAAATTGAAAAGTGGGACAGATTTCAGACCTGCTGAGCTTTTAGCGAATTAAATCTGAGAAATTTGGAATTTCCTCTGAAGTCCAAAGAATGAAGACACCGAGATGATACGTACCTTATTTTTCCGAGAACATGATTTTGGCGACAAACTCGAAATATCATTCGTGAGGTTTGGCACAGAGAGAAATGTCCCGAATTTCCAATGCAATTTCTTTTTTACTTTGAAGCCAAAAAAAGTCTCTGTAGTTTATCTTGAAGATATTTATAAAATTCCAAGAGAATTCTTGGATATTTTGAAAAGGTAACGAAAGTCAGCGACCATTTAAGGTATCGAGACGGTTTCCTGGTTTTAATAAAAGTTTGATTTCTCAAAGTGTTATAGTTAGATCCTAATTTTAGAAACTCTTTTCATCATTGTTATGTACTGGTAGATATATTAAATAAGGAAATATTATTTTTAAAAGGGTTCTTTATATTGTAGCAAATCAGTAGTGGCTTCAAAACTGAAAGAAAACAATTTACCAGCATTAAGAAACAAACCAAAACTTTAATTAGAAACTATTTTTACCCCAAAAGAAAGCACATTTTCAAAAGAAAAACCTCTAAATAAAATTTAGCAGCTATGTTATAACAGCTTTCATGTCACACTAAAAACGAAACGCTTTTCAGAAATTTTATTCAGATCAGATTGCCTACTTTTATCCTAATTTAAATGAATGACATGAAAACAATCATTTACTATGAGAAGTAACAGAAACTGAACATCTAATCTCTGATCGTTCCAGTTGAATGGGAAGTGGTAAGAGCTTTGGACTACAGCCACTATTAAGTCATTGGTTTTAAAAGGGAGTCGGCGTAACGGATCGTGGATTTGATATACTCGAAAGTTTCTGAATATTTCTTAAATTAAGAGTTGTTTGGTAATCTGACTTTGACCTCTTGACCTGAAAAGTTTTGGAAAAAGCATAATAGAAATTTGTTTGGGATGTTTAAGATGAAACAATTTGGAAAAAAAGTATCGGATGTAAACCCAAAACGAGTGCTATTTAAGGTTATTTGTGTTGTCGTTTAATTGTACACGTAACTTTAGGTTGTAGTTTCTTTTACTGTTGAAATCAAATTTTGTTTCAATTCAATCAAATATTTGGACGTTGAAGCCACTAAATATGATTTTATGAAGTTTTGGCATTCCTTTTTATGACATTAAGTACTTGAAGACAAACTGATTGTGTCATATGCTTTAAAATAGTTTAAGTACTTATGTAGTTTGACTCATCGAAAATTTTAATAAATTATACCTTATTGGAAAGTGATATATTATCTAAATTGAGCTATGAAGAAATTGTTAACAAGCTTTGCAAAAGATTCAGGGGAAGTCATCACGGATAATTTAAATGATATAGAGAATGTAAAAAAATTATGTTGTTCATTCATGTTTATTAATTCATTTCATAGAAAGGAAAAAGGAACTTTCCGCATAAATAACGAGCACAAGGCATTAATTTATTGTTTATTTTGGCAAGATATTAAAATTAAAAACAGACCAGTTAACTTTTAATTGAAATTGCAAAAGGTATCATCCAAAAACCAAATAAGTATCTAATGCAACTTGATTTTTCTTATAAATATTGTATAATTATTATCAAATTTAATTATACCGTATTCATTAATAAATCAATAAATTAAGATAATCTGTTCAATTCAAAATAGTTTTCATTATGTGATACGCATTAAGATTTTTTATACCTTTCTAGCTGTTCTTAACCAAAAAAGGTTACTATACGGACGTGAAATCAATAACTAATCATTTTTCTTTCTGCCATTCTAAGATAAGATTTCTGTTGCCAACATTGGAAGGAAAACTCTAGAAAATAAACTCGTCCAAAGTGGAACTGCTACCCAGCAACCCTCTGCTATTGACATAATCCCGTAGGATTATTCAAGCCTCAACCTTATCATGTTTTTTATTACCACAAAATAAACAGAGTCGCTGCAAGCGACTTTTCTCCATTTAGGCTCGATTTGTTTGCTCTGGTAGGCTAAATTCTGCCCCCATGCGAAGCCAACAGGTTTAGTGGCTGCTAATTTTTAACGACCGATGTTTTTGAGGAAGGATTCTCTTCACTTTCATTCCCTCAACAGGTGGCATGGAAAAGGAGGTCTCCGCCCACAACTTGGTTTCTGTGTCCAAAATCGGCGAGGAATGGGGTTAGGACCACGTGAGTGCCTGACCTGGTTTCTCCTCTGGAAGAAAGTGTTCCTTTACCTTGGCCTACGAGTGGGGAACAGGAAACGTGTCACCTCTGCTCAGTGCTCTATGCCGTGCAGTGCAACCTGTTTCTGTGTCTTGTCTAAGAGGCTGCGATTAGAATCACTTCTTGCTGTATCTCGGAGCTTGGGATTTGGGAAAATGATAGATTCAGTCAGTGCAAATGCATCGAGTGATCGGTGAAGGAATATAGTCCATTCAAAGACGAATTGTTTGTTAACCGATCGTCCACTTACCGTAGATATTAATTAGAGGGTATTAATTTACCCGCTACTTTTTGCATCCTTTCACACAAGTGCTTTTTACATGATAATGTTAATAGGCTGGATACTATTTGTAAATTGTATCACGCCTCATGCGACGAGTACAATGCTAAAATCGTTCAAAAACGCCCTACAAGGCAGATCGTTGGACAAAGCGCTATCACATCTGGCACGTAGTTACTTCTTGGTATTAGGTGCTCACTAAGAGAGAGTTTTTCAAAATTTTAAATAAAAATTTTTCTTTAATAACTTTAAAGCATATTATCATACGAAAACTATATTTACGCCACTTTAAAATTCAAAAAATTAGCTTTACAATGATACCAATTTTATTTCCGAACAAGTTTTTCTCTAGTTAAAATAAGTTAATAAAATATTTTTTACTATACTTTGCAACAGTATTTTTCATTGCTTTAGTTCCTGTGTTTATAAACACGCGCGTTGCGACGATATTAAATACAATTTTTGTAATGAAAAGTAAAATTTTAAAAATAATAAAAGAGAGAAGAAACAAGACTAAAACATTATTATGCTGCGATATTTCTAACTAGTTGTTAGAATTGGTTAATTTTTTTTTGCATCATCATTCTGTTTACACAATTTGTTCATAGAGATATATTGCTTTAATTCCTATTCTAACTGTGCCATTTTCTCGGTGGCATATTTTTTGTACTACCTTTACAAAAAAAGTAAATAGTAGCTATGCTTCAAGAGGTCTAATTGTTGCCAATTATATAGGGTGGTTCAGAAATCCGGATCATTTTTGAAAATTAGTAATTGAAGATTAAAGGATGTCGTTTACGCAGAAAGGGTAAAAAGAAAACAGGATATATTTTTTTGTCACGAAACAAGAATTGGTAGAATAGGTTACAATTTAAACCGCCAGATGGTTCTGCTGTTGTCGGAGCGATGCATTTCATGGGATAAAACACTGATCGGATTAACGGCTTACAAATGTTCAGCGTGTTGGCCTCCATTGAGCAGCTCAGCTGTCGGACGAGTAACACTTTCGCAGCATTAAGCACCATTTCTGATGGCAGCGTGAGCAACAGAAATATTACTTTTTGCTGAATCTACTACTACACATCTGCATCATTTTGGGATTCTCACATGCACCAATGACTGTTTTATTCTTGAGAACAGCTTTTGTACATAGAGCGTCATAAGCTCGTTAAAACAATAATAAATAATTTTTTTTTCAAAACAAATTTTCTAACGTGATTCCCATTTGCAAGAATGGGCTCAGGGAGTACTCAATTTTTTAAACAAAAACTAGCTACTCTCACCGCCCTCCGGGCGGGTTCGCGGCCATTACCCACTTTGCTCATAACTACCCCTGACACCTCGCTGCTTCGAGGCTCTCAGCCACTACTTTTTTCAGTCCACCATGAAGATCAGTAGAACAGACCATAAAACCTTAGTAGATTTCATATTCTTTGTAGACAACAAATTCCTTTAAAATAAAATCTTTCAATAAGCCTCTTCTAGCTGTAATGTTTTGTATAACTTTTTCACGAATTTCGGCATAAAAGTCTTCATATCCATAAATACAGAATGAAATCGCTCTAACTAAACAATTTCCATAACTTACAATAGTTATTTTACAATATTTTTGACACGCCTTTGGGATGGAACTGTTGGGATCTATATATTTAAAATAATATGGTAAAACCCTCAGAGATTCTCCAGTCCCAACCACTGAGCCGATTTCGGCAATTTTTATTTTATATGAAAGCTTTTGACGTCTAGATATATCATCAAGGATCGCCTGTCTCCTCCCCCATTTTCGAACGAAATCGAAAAAACTCTTTCCTACTGTACATTCTCCATGGGGAAAACCTTTTGCACAGTTCGGCAGCAATAACCACCCATCCGATTTCGACAATTTTTATTTCATATGAAATTTTATGACGTCTAGATATGTCATCAAGGGTCGCCTTCCCCCCACACACCTCATTTTTGAACGCAATAGAAAAAAAACACTTCTTCACCATACATTCTCGAAACGTGTTTTCTATTTCGTTCGAAAATGGGGATTGGTGGGGGGCAGACGACCTTTGATGACATATCTAGACGTCATAAAATTTCATATGAAATAAAAATTGTCAAAATCGGTCGAGTGATTGAGGCTGAAGGATTCGGTGAAGGGTTTTTACCAAATTATTTTAAATATATAAATTTGTTATTCCAAAAGTCTCCAAAAGAGGGGGTCCTGAGGACAATAACAGTGCAACTTTGCATTATATAGATTTACTTAAGAAAAATGTTAAGCATGGCCGTCACTACATGTTTATGACTCAAGAAAGGCGAGTTACAACACCTGTGGGAAGTGAGTGCGGAACTGGGTGGATTCCAACTACAACGTGCTGAATGGCATCTCTGAGTTTTGTCAATGTAGCAGGGCAGGGATGATATACCTGCAAGGGAGTTTAAATAAGCCTAACCCCTAGCCAAAAATCCAACAGTCTGGTGAATTGTGAAGAGGCCTCTTAAGGAAGAAGATCTTACAGCCTCGAATTATCAGCAATCTTCACCAAAAGTATCCAAAAGGAATGCTATCACTGAACTGGAAATGTGGGGCGGGGCGCCATCCCGCATGAATAGGGTTGCCATAATTTCCAAAGATTGATACGGGACGTTTAAGTGCTAAATATAAATCATGAAAAAAGTGGGTAGGTAATGGTCTATTTTACTCTAATGAAAAATTAATAAAGAGTAAGCAAACTAACAAAAATAACGCGTAGAATAATAAAAAAAAGATTCAAGGCTAATCCTTTTCAGCCTTGTCATATTTTATTAATTTTACTTTCTTAATTATATAATTTTCTTCGTTCACATAATTATAAAATTGGGCGCAAGTCATTTTAAAATTATAAAGACAAATCAAAATTGCTTTGATTGTCTCCCCTGACTGAGTTTAGGGAGAAAACGGGACAAATAGTGATACGAGACTGAGTAGTGAAATACGATGACAGACCCGTATAGACGGGATGCATGGCACCCTACGCATCAAGGATACTGCAGATACTCATTTCTATGAAGCGGAAAAGTGAGATACAGTTCAACCAGTCACTGCACAAGTTTTTCAGCCAGATACTGGGCAAGCTCTTCAGAGAAGAAAGAACCGACATTAAAAGATGCGGTGAAATCACATCAAACTGTCACATGAGGTGAATGCAACGACCTGGTCGTGTACTCACTGGGATTCGACGTTCCTCATATGCGAATGATCTGCTTGTTGTTGTCCCCATGCATGGTAAAGTGGCCTTCATTAATCCACAAGACGCTAAATAATCATTGTGATTCCTGTTCAGCTTTTGCCAGAACCAATATGTCAAATGATTGCCCATCGGCGATATCTTTTGGCAATAACTGGTGAATTTGTATGGGTGCAAATGCAAGATCCCTTGACCGACACATGGGATCGATGCCTCAGCTAACAGTAATATCTTACCAGCTTCACGAGCTCTACTACTTTCTGTAAATAAATGACTCTACTGTCTCATCGTCCTAACACGTTGTAAGACAGTGACGCATTTCTCTGTCAACGATGGACTACCAATTCGTGGACGCTCCTCCAAGTCACCTGTTTTATTTGAAGAGTGCGACAAATTTCAGTGTACCAGGACATGCAATGAATCCTTTTCTCGTCTTGAGTTTTTTTAGCTGCACGGAACTTAAAATGCAACAGCTGCAGAAAAACCGTTCATGTAAAAGAACTGAGCCAATGACGCTTGATCTGGTAACGATAGCATTCTGCTGGCATTGAATGAAGAATCCACGTGTATCCAGGTACTTCAATAAAAGCTTGAGTTGAATAAACCTGCTTTCAATTTTGCTTCAGCGCCGTTTATTACTGACTTCTGGAATAAAAAGATTTTGTTACGGAAAAAAGGTCCGATTTCTTACTGATACTGTTATCAGTAAGGAAACCGCAGTTATTTATAATCATTTGTTCTTTTATAATAAAGTTTTGTCGAACCTATGATGCATGCTGCAAATCTGAGGGGTTGTCAATTTTCAAGATATATCCTCATACATGCAACATTTTTCTGAACTCTTCTCTTGCAGAGTAATGATTAGGTATCTATTAGGCATCAGCAATTGGAATGAAAAGGTTTAAGGGTAATCAGCTGATGTTTGTTTAAATTAATAAAAAAATGAATATATTGAGACAGTCCGATTTAATTTAACTACTTCATATCACCTTTCACAACAAAACTGAAATATTTAGATAATTCATTCTGAAACGCGTAATGTTGAAGTGTATTTTTTATGTCACTGATTAAAAACATCTGCCTGTTAAAAAATTGCACCGGAGAGAAATTTGTCGAGAATATTCATTGCAGTCTCAAACTCAGATAGAAAAGAATTTGAGTCACATCTTTCTTCCTCGTCTTAAACACCTTAAGGAAAATCGGACGTCCCTTTTTTTTATCACGTGAGTTTTACTGCATTACACGAGCAGCAGTTGGTGTAAGAGATGGTTGGAGACAATTGCTGCAGCATTTGAAATGTTTCACATTGCATTCGAAAAATAATCGCTCAAGCGAGCTAAAGACAGAATGGTTTTTTTAATATTAATTTTGATTTACAATATGCTTGCTTGTTCTTGTCAAGGATTCATTGTAAGGTACAAAATAATGTTAATTAGCTGGATTTCAATTTTCTTATTAGACGAGAGCTCGAAATAAAGATATTTAACTCTTTTGTCCTCAGGTTTGTTTCCGTATTTCATCAGAACAATGTTGAAGGATAATTCAAGAATATCCCAAGCTATAAAGCTATCCAAGCTATCCAAGCTATCTGTCATATCTAGGGAAACCATCCGCATTTTCTTATTAACCTATTAATGTCCAAATCGCCTTTTTTCAGTAATTTTTTCGATACTAATATTACATGTCCTGAAATCAGCTGGAAAACTTCTAAAAAATTCATGCCTGAATTATTTTTTGTCGTCCTAAGTCTAGCGCCCCTATTTAGACAATGTTCTATTAATGCAAACAAACCCTATCAAAATCTAAAATTATGAGAAATTCCCAAAAGAAAGCATATTGTTACAATTGTGTTTACTGATGTATTTATTAAATGCAAGTAAATTCATTGATAAATAAATGAAAAAGCTTGCCCTTTTTATTTTTGCAAAAATCTACTTACTGTCTGGATCTCCATCCCGGGGGGCACCACAAGTTCACGGATGAGAAGCCGCCGGATAAGTAAGCGGGTTCTCGCTTCCTTGGAGGGTACAGAAATGGTGGTGTGGCTCTTAGGGCCCAACTCCGATGTCGGGTCCTACTCCGGTAAAACGGGGGGTCGTCGCATGAGCCGCTCATAATGGGGATTATTATGCAGGGCCGCAGTGCCCTGATGTCTGCCGTGGCGACCGGTAATTCATAAAAAGCAGCGCGGCTCGTGCTGTGACGTGCTGTGCTGAATTCTTGTATGATTACTGTCTGATTGGTACATTATAAGCCGAACGCTTGATATGAGCTGCAATCGATTTATTATAAAAGAAACGAATACTTAAAAATAATTTTTTGTAAAATTTGCGTTGAAAAAGTAATTCCTGCGAGTATATGATAAATTTTTAGAACGGTCCCTAAAAAGGGACGCCAGGCATCACTGGGTTAAAGATTAGTTCCGTGAAGAGCAGACATCGCGACCGAAAGAAACTAAGACAAAGTCTTTAAAGGTTTAGCCAATGTTGTTACCGCTGAGCCTGGAGGATGCAAGACGGGAAGGGGAGGCCTCACACTCTTTCTCTTGGTAGGTCAGCAACACACTTCTATAACATTATTTCTAACCTTTGCTCTTCGTTTGCCGGTAAACCATTAGAGTTATGTCAAAAATGTGCTGGAACAAAGTTGTAGAAAATTTTACTCTCGAGAGTGGAGGTAGCCTTCACATTTTTATAGCGTAAACCGTTTGGCTAGAATCGTGGAAAAAACCTGAACATTACATGAAGTGGAACCAATAAAATGCCCACTATCTTGAAAAGCAATCAAAATATGAAAATGGAACTTTTCGGTCCCGAAGCTTACCACCAGGCCACTGTGACCTCTCGTTTTCATGTTTGTAAAGATGGAATTTCATAATCAATTTTTCACTCTCTACCTGATCCACTAGAGTTGAAATGTTGTTCGGTTGTGTGTTACCTATGACAATACGATATTTTACAATATTTTCACAATATGAACTTAATTATCAGTTAATCGAATAATTTGAATTATATTTGGATTCCACTTTGAAGGCGACATTTGGTTATGAATATGATAAAAAAACTGACGACATCCTTCCATAATGGATCGTGAAATATATTAGACTAAAAATTAAATTATAATAAAAAAGTTTTTAAAGCACGCTTTTATAAGTGTATTAAAAAGTAGAAATATTTTTAATCTAAATTATGTAGGTAAAAAACGTAAAAGCGCTAGGTGTTTAAACAGTACTATAAGAAAAATAAACTACAATGAATATCATACGAAAAATAATTTCTGTAATCCATTTAAAATTAAAACTGTACTATAAATGTAATAAAAATTTCAAAACTCTTAGAGTAATTTTATCTTCATTTCACGATTTTAATATTTTGACCTCCATATTTGTGACAAAAAGATTATTTTCTACATTTTACTAACATAATAAAAGCACTTTTTAATGTCTTTTTAATTTTTATTATTTAATTTTTATTTAATTTAAATTATTATTTAATGTTTAAATTTCATTTTTCTTTATTTTGTTACAGTTTTTATCTGAATATATTACGTAAAGTCATTTCGCAGAGTTGATTCGTGTAAAATATTTCTAACTTTAGTGTTACAAGCGTGTATGCTCTGTTTAATAGTTTTTAAAAATAAAATCTGAGTTGGAAAATGGGTTTTAAAGTTTTTTGTTTTCGAAAAATGAAATTTGTTTTAATTAAAGTTTGATTTTAACCGTTTATCTCATCTTTTCGGACAAATCGTTTATTTAATAATTCATAACCAGAAAGCATAAAGATAAAAGATGACATTTTAAAAGATGACTCCATTTTAAAGAAATGCCTTTAAAACTGTGGCTTTCAAGTGGGGTGACACATAATACTAATGGAACCGCGAAAACTTCCAATGCCCCCTTCTTTTTTCAGATTCATTAAAATTAGTAAACAAAAATTTTTATGAAAATTATCTTGATTTAAAGTATTTATTTAAAATATGCTGAACGGCTATTTTAAATTTTATTTTTAATCATTTCCATTAATTACTTTTAATTTTTTTTGTTTATTTTACGATTTTGTGGTCCCGACAAAATTGTTCAGATGAAAAATTGACTAGCGAAAATTCGAATAAAAAATTATCGCGCGAGGGAAAATCTATAAAAAGCGCTATATTAAGGCGAGTTGCGTTTTAAATATGGAACACAAACTGTGAAAAACCGAATATTTTCCCAAGATATTAACTTTCTTAAATATTACACAATCAATGCATAATTCTCCCCAAAACGTTACTTTTCAAATTCATAGCGCAAAAGCGGCAGCCATGGCGT
>BGPR01007064.1:35277-74243 GCA_013235015.1 Araneus ventricosus | reverse complement strand
TGAAAGTGTTAATTTAACAGAATAGTTATGTGAAAAATGAGATGAAGATGTTAATTAAACAGTCAGTTAATTAGAAATTAACCAAAACCATTTTTCCACTGTAAGTGCAGAGCAAATTATACCCCTAAAAATATATTTATACCATCTTAAAGTTAAAAATTTCATCTTTTCAATAATACCAATTTTATATATGTGACATTTTCCCTTCAATTTTTATTAATTTTTGAAAATTTAATAAATAATTGATTACATGTAGACGATTTTGAAATAACACAAATTTAGAGCTACTCCATTTCTAGGCAACGGTGAGATTCTGAACTAATTTACCTCTTTTTCTGAAATTTTTGTTTATTTGTATAAATATATTTTATATAAGTAAGTTACATATGTTGAATTTAGATAGCACCCTGATTACTTTCACAACCAAAATAATAAAAATTTAACAAAAATCAGATTATACTAATATAGAAATGCCTAATTCCACTGTCTTCTGAATCATTTATAGGCATATCGGCACAGATTTAGCTGGTGAAAAGAGCATGAAACTTTAAAAGTTCTGTTTTAAATATTAGAAAAAAAAGCTGTTGAATTAAATCATATTAGAATACACAGAATTGTTTGAAAATCCAGTACATACCTTCTTCTGTAACAGCAAATGACACATCATCTCCACATGCAATAGTTGTACATGTTTCATTTTGTAACGAAGAGATAGGAGTAGGTGATGACTTATGTCTACAATCTGCACCAAGACCTAGCCTTCCATAATTTCGACATCCCATTGAATAGACTCGACCTATAAAAAATATGTACAATACTGTATTATATATTGTTACATATATATATTTCTAGCCGCCTTCAGCGACTAGCTTGTTTGTCGGGAATATGATTTCATTTGAGTCTCTTATGCATAATTCGGTATTCATGGTTCCTTAGCAAAGTAATTTCAAACTTCAAAATGTGATAGACATTTAACCCGTGTTCTTTTAGTAGCCTTGCACCTGTTCTGTTCTTTGTCTACATGAAAGTCCCTTCTGGAGTCGAATAATTGCCCGTGTCATCTAACATCTAATTACATGTTGTCAGCATCAACTTCATTTTCTTATTCCTCATACAAAATCCAATTTAAAATAGGTGAGACAACAGCTTGTACATCTGTCATTGGAGAGGTTTTAACAAACCTTTCTTTGAGTATGCCAGAAGCGAAGATCAAGGAGTTGTCCAACCAAGTTGATCACAAGTTGAAGTCTACATAATTATTCCAATGAAAAGACCAACATATGGATTTGAAATCTCATTTGCAAGCGTGTTCTCCCATAGAAACCACTATTAAAAAATGCTGGTATCTTGCAAATTTGCTGATATAGGTAGAAAATGCATGGAACCGTCTTCTTTATTGGAAAACTCCCAAAACTTGTCAGACATAGTGGCCGCTGATGATGGTAAAGGATTCAGCTGCTTATTTGTTTACAACCGCAAATCTAAACTTAAGTTTTTGATAGATAGCAGTGCGGCTTGTTCTGTTTTGCCAGTTTCTTTTGCAAACCTAAGTAAACATGTGTCAGATTCTAACTTTATTCTATACGCTGCTAACTCTTTTGTCATCCGAACTTATGGAACTAAACATTTAACATTGGATTTCAGTCTGCAATGGTTTCTTGGACTTCCGTGATTGCAGATGTCTCTAGACCAATTTTGGGCGCAGATTTTTTTAAAAGATTTGAATTACTTATTGATGAAAAAAAAAACCTTATTGACAAGTTAATGTCCCTTAAAGTGAACAGTAAAACTTGTACTGGTCCGTGTCAATTGGGTTACCGACAATTGCGGCAACTTTGAGTTTCCAAGAACCTGCTCTCAACTGTTTAATGGTAGATCATTCTAAGAGTCACTGTATTCTCTCTACAGGCCCTCCAGTATGCAAAGAAGACTCTTGCCCGAAAAATTAAGAACACTCATACATATAATACGACTACACATGAACCAAATCAAATAAAAGTGTATAAAAGCTGACACTTCATAAAATGAGATCAACTTTTGAATGATGGAAATTAAAAAACAAACAAACTATAACAGTCAATTATATTGCAAGTTATATACAAAGGTAACATTTAATGAAAAGGTACAGTGTAAAAACCCCTACAATTTGATATTTTGAAAGCATAAATTAACGACAAGAATAAATAGAAAATAAACATAGCATACCATCACTATCTAAACTTAAAGTGTGGTGCTGGCCTCTATCTATTTCTTTCCATGACTGACTATTATTAAGAGATGTATTAAAATTAGTAAAAAATGTTGGGGCATATGCAACTCGTTTGTTTTCATAACCTGCAAAAAGAAAACACTAAAGAATAAAGTCAAAAGTAATTAAATGCAAAAATATGTATAGTAACAAATTTTGTTTTACACAATCATCATCTTTTATATTCATAAAATTTTCATAGTAGATACACTTTAGATTCAAACTTAACCTCTGTTCTCAAAAATCTATTTATTAGCTTTAAATGGATAATTCTTTTAAACAAAATCAATTATAATAACTGATCAAATTTTAAATTACTCTCATTACTGAAATAATCACTAACCATTATATACAAACACTTGATTCAACTTGGAAAACAGTGCATTCAAATTATTTTTTAATATCTTTCACATTTATTTATTATACTAGCTATTATGCCTGACGTTGCTCGGGATTAAAATACTTTCACGGCTAATATTTTTGATATGAAAAACTACTTTTGTATAGAAAATTACAATACCCAAAATTCTTTTATTGTCTGAAATGTTTTTTAATTAAAATGAGAATATCAGTTGAACCAGACAATTTTTAAAAACTGCTGATAGCTAATTTTCTCTATAAGTTATTAGTATTTATTACATAGATACTTCAAATTTTGTTCATAAATCTACCAGTATAAGAAAGATTTTAATGGATGTTTTGGGACAATTACATAGTAAATTTTTCATTGAGAAAAAGCGTTAGAATAAATATGAATAATAATAATAAAAAAAAATTCGTCTTCATCCACAATTCTTTTAATGTGATCTAGCAACAGTTCTTATGTATTCTTGTTCTTCACCAATAAAAAAAAAGTGTTATAAATTGTAAATTTTATACACAATTTCATTTTTGAAAAATTATTAAAATGAGGGCTACAAATTGAACGGAAATGTATGTTGCATAATGAAAAGCTAATTTTTTAAACTTTTACTATGTGTAAAAATAGTTTTTGTAACATTATGCATATTTTCGAAAAATATCACGGAAAATGCCAAAATCTTCCTTAATTTCCAATTAACTGAAATTTTAATAAGATTTGGGGCTTTTAAAAGTTGACGGTTGACTCTTTTTTTATATAAAATATATTTATGAAAATAAGCAAAAATTTCAGAAATAAGGGTAAATTAGTCCAAAGTCAAACCGTTGCCTAGCAATGGAGTGGCTATAAATTTGCGTTATTTCAAAATCGTCTGCGCGTAATTAAAAATTATTAAACTTTAAAAGAATTAATAAAAATTGAAGGAAAAATGTCACAGACATAAAATTGATATCATTGAAAAGGTAAAATTTTGAACTTTAAGATGGTATAAAAATATTTTTTGTTGGACAATTTGATCCGAAGCTACGTCGAAAAAACGGTTTCTGTTAATTTCTAATTAACTGACCGTTTAATTAACTTTTGGACTTTGAAAAGTTCATAAGTGTCTTCCCCTTGGCTTAAATAATAAGTGTGCAAAATTTGGTTGAAAACAGTCCATTAGTTTAGGAAAAAGATGTGGAACATACCCACAATGACTTTTATTTATATTAAAATTTTCTTAGCCAATATGAACAAAGAATTAAAATCAAACTAAAATTTTTGCTTATAAGAATAACCTTAACATATAACTTGTATAAATAATCACAATACTTTAGAGAAAACATTACAATGCTAAATATAAAAATTGAGTACCTAATTGGGAGTAATTATTTAATCCAAAAGCATATATTAGGCCAGTTTCTCGAGCTTTCAAGAATGTAGAGTAATTGGACGTCCAGATATCTTCGATGAGAACTGTTCGGGTTCTTGATCTAGAGAGACCTATTACTAGAACAGCAGCAGGTTCAAGCATATCAGCTGAAAAAATATTCATAAATTTAAAAAAACATTGGAATTCATATCCATCAATATAAATGCAACTATAAATGCAAATAGACTACTGGTATTATTATATAAACAAGTAGACTCCTACTTCTGTGCACTTGTACTCAGCATAAAAATTAATGATGAGACAAATGTTAACCTCAGATAGCTTTAGATGAAAAAGAGTATAAAAAATTAGAATGGCAGAAGAGACTCAAGCTTTAAAAAATAATTGCCATTTCAGACTGTTCTTGCACACACCCCACTTTTCAATATAATTCTTACAAAATAAAACTAGCATGCTTATACAAAAACAAAAATAAATGGAATACTACTCATTACTAATATAATAGCCCAGATCTCTCGGTAATGCTCTGACGCCACCAACACTAAAACTTGCGCCATAGCACTGCGAGAAGTTAAACAGCATTATTTCGTTGTTAGAGAACCTAAATGTCAGTAATTTTAAATTTAAAAGAGTAATTGTCGTTCTGATTTCAAATTTAATAGCTCTAAAATAGTGAAATAAAATTTGCTATCCATTGATATAAAATTTATCTCTCTATGATCAATAGTTCCCGAGGAATTTCAAATTATATTAATCATATATTTCAAATTAATTTCTGTTTTTTAATAGAAAGTAGTAAATTACATCAGTTGTACATCATAAGCGTGATATAGTTTGGACGCCACGATGCATCTAATTATTTAGTGCAATCGTGATATAATTTCATAATATTTTTTGCCAATGTTAAAATTTACACAAAGACATCTGAACTACAAGGAAAATTGTTAAACAACGAAAAATACTTCACACTGAATGTTGTTTACCAAGAGGTTTTTTGAATAAAGAAATATGTAAATAAAAAAAATATTTCCTGTCATAATACATATGTTTATTTTATTTGTTTTCAATCAATGTTAAACATTTCTCTTGCATATATATCTATTTAAACACATCAGATTTGATGGGAAATCTCTCGAATGAAGAGGCAATTTGCACCCATCATACCATGAAGGGTGATTTTCTAGTCATTAAAAAAAATGAAATATTACCATGAAAAAACTTTATTTAATATTAAAAGCAATAGTTTTCATCTTAGAGGAAGAGATTTAAAGATATAAAGATTTATATGGCCATTTTTAAAATGCAATGAAGAATTATACTTCTGCTGTTGAAAGTAAAAATTCGTTTTAGTCCTCACCTTTTAGAGTGTAAAATTACATCTAAAATACAGCTGCTCAAAGTTAAAGAGCTACTCTATCTTTAAAGTGATTATGCATAAAATGTGCATGATATGATTGATAGAATCTTAAATAATTATATTCAAAATTTTTAAAAGCCTTTCGTTATTGTACTAATTAGTAGAACATTTTATCATAAATCTGAAGGTCAGAACAAAAATCGTAAATGTGTAAAGTATTGAACAAAATACTCTAAGTATATTAAAATTTTAATCACATTAGCAATATATTGTTACAAAGCTATAAAGTTGTTTCCCTGAGATGCTAATCTGGCGACCATTTTGGCGACTTTGGCTAATTTTCTAGAAAGACTTTGAACTGTCAACCTATTTCTACTGGCTTTATGAACTTTCTGGAGATTATGTCACTTCCTAAATAATGACGTCACTTCCTGTTGAAAAAGTATAAAAGCAAGCTCTCAAGCCAAGAGGAGTTAGTAGGATTTTGATCAGCAGTGAACACTGGTGAGCTGAAAAGACGTTGACTGCTATTTTGAAAGTGCTGTGTTTGAGGTTTATTGGTAATCTCATACTTGTGCTATGTTTCTTTGCTTAGAATATATGTAAAATAAAGAGTTTTATTTTTTTTAAAATCCTGCTTATTGGACTGTATTCACGTACACCCCACAAGACGATTTTGTCACAATATTTTGCTTTTTAATGATTGTTTGGGACTTTCTTTTATGATATTGATTCAATACTTAATTCACTAATCGTACTGATTTTAAGACCTCACGTTTTTGCGATTTTAAATTTAAGGTCCAGATTTGTTAAAAATGTTCTCCTTTCTAATACATTAACAAAAAAGACTGTCTTTTTATGCTGTTATTAATAATTATTTTCTACTTTTTACACTTAAATGTGTCTTGTAATTCATTATTATAATGATCATGGATTTTTGTAAGCAATCTTCTTTCAAATTCCTTGCCAGATGACATTTTGATATGGAATCAAAATTTATTTAAAATTAATAAATAAACTGATAATTAAGTTCTGAAAATATCAAAATTTTTATCTTGCAATTGGAAACACAAAAGTATATAAAATTTCAGAAATCTAGAATGTTAGGGAGCCAGTAAAGAATTGATTACAAAACTCCACCCTTAAAAATACGAAAGAAATTAGCTGATAAAAATTGAAAACAAAATTCACCCATTTAAGAAATTTTACTCAGTTTTATTTTGTTGTAAAATTCGGCGTCCCCTCCCCCTCCCAAAAAAAAGTATGTTCATTATAAAGTTAAAATGAAAGCAAAGGAAATTTTGGGATTAATGTCAAAGACATAAATAAACCAAGTCCTTTTTTCCTCAAGTTTAATGTATAAAGATCCCTGATACAATGAAAAGGATTGCTGCCAATCATATTGAAATATTTTTAATAATTGTTAAAATTATCAGGAAAAATGCATAGCAATTAATTATAGTCTGGTGTCTTTTGGCTATAGCTTCTGAAAATATTATTGTACAAAAATGATTTTTATACTACCTTACAGTTTAGATAATTATCTTTTTAAGTGTATGAATTTAATTGATATGCAACCCCCTCCCTCTTATTTTCTAAAATTAGTCATGTATATGATAAAACTTAAAATAGCATCTTTACGTTGTATATAATCTTTCGCTGACCTTTAAAGTAATATGTATTGATTACAATAAAAGGACTTTTTTTGGATATTTACCACAACTGCAATTCTTTCAAGATGTCTCTACACTACTCAACATCAACTTAATATTAAAAAAGTTGACAGGTTAGTTTACCAGATGTTATGAATTTCGACCACATACAATAAATTTCAACTCTAATAAGAAATTGTGCTATCTTATCTTCAAAAAATTACTTATCAACATATGCTGCGATAAAATGAAAAAAGAGCTTTTTATATAAATGTTTTTGAAAGATTCACAAGAGTAATGAAGATTGCAAGATTACTATTTTACTAAAAATCTTATTTATATTTAATACTTTGAAAATGAAAAGGCTTTCTTCACCATTAAACAAGCATCTGATATCCTTATCCATTACTATAGGGTTTATATTTAATAACACAACCTTTTATAACATGAAAAATGTACACTTACCCATTTTTTCTGTTAACCTGCCTAATTGACCGTTCTCTCCACAACCACAAGTGTAAACAATTCCATTACTGGACAAACAGGCTAAGTGATCATCACCTGATGATATTTTTATTATCTGAATGTTATTTAAGATTTTTATGGGCCTCATTTGTTTGACACCATCTGATGTCAAACCCATCCGCCCTTTTCCATTCTAACAAAAATTTAAATTCATTAATATATCAAATAAAACAAAAACATCACAATACTATGCATAGTTTTACATACAACTAAATGCTACCTATCTTCTCACTGAACAAAAATTTATTACCACATTTTGTTTAATAAAAGAACACTTGGTTACAATCAAGAAACACTATGAAGGTGAGAAATAAAACAAGAGAAAAAAAAGTCTTCTTAGCCATTGAGCTCCCCAGTTTCTGACATGAAATTTCAAATAAGAAATGAAATTTCAAATTTTTTCCAGATTTCAGTTTACCACAAAATATCTAAGTACAGATCAAACCGAAATTTATTAAACAAAATTCAAAATAAATACCAAGTTCAGTCAAAGGAAAAAAGGAACCACCTAGCATTATTCTGACATTGTTCATCGGAAATTAAAACAAATTTCAGGAAATAACGTCTACTAAACGATTCCATATATCTAAAAATTCCATAAGGAAGGGGGTCGTCTACATACTTATAATTGTACTAACTTTAAAATTTCCAATGGCAGCACCCATTTTTTGATGACATAAATTCTGCATCAAAAAATACCTCAAGATGTCAATTTTGGGTAATTGGCCATTAAAAGATTGGAAGATATTTAACATTTGGGGTTCGCGATTTAAAAGGGTCCGTCTCCATATTTAGATAGTGACGCTCGTTGCTTGCGTTTAAATGTCAGTGGTAGAATATTAACTTATTTCGCTCTTTAAACATCATTTTAAAAATTACAATACATAAATACTAGATGAACTACAAAATTCTGCAAAAATAAAATTTTCTTCAAAAAATATGATTTTGATCCATATGTATTACATTACTAAATGAAAGAAAGATGTAACCTTTTAAAAATATATGGACGCCCCCTAAGTGCATAGTTTTACAGAGAAAATTTAATGTAACTTCGAAAAAGTTCTAGGTCAATAATTACAGTAAATTCTCGATTATCCGGCATTCAAGTATCCGGAACAGTGGCGAATCCGGGGGGGGGGGGGGCTAGCGGGCTACAGCCCCCCAGAGCCAAGACAGAATTCTTGATTTAATTTAACATCACCACAATTATTTTTTTAATTTTTCTCTTTAAAAAAATAATAAAAACGTTTCAACATTGCTTTCTTGCTTGAAAGGCTCGAAAATTTTGCTACTTTTGTAGTCATTCCACTTGTACTTGTAGCATTGACGCGGTCGAAGACATCTTTTGGCTAGTTATTTCATTGTAATTTTTGCTAAATTATCGAAAGTATTGTATTATTCTTTATGATTCTTATTGTCAGGTGAGTAAAGCCTGTAAAGTTAAAGAGTTTTGGTTTACTTTAGCCTTGAAGTTTGACATTCATCACGACAATACAAAGTTTTAATGACCTCAGCCCCCCTCCCCCCAGACAGGAATCCTAGATTCGTCACTGATCTGGAAAGTTCAACTAACCAGACAAATTAGAAAATAAGTTTTTCTAAAAATTTTACATCCGCGCGCCCGCGCCGTTCCATTAATGCGGACAATTTATTTCTGGAATGCAATGTCCGCTACGCACGGAGGGGTGTAGAAGGAAAAAAAAAAAAAAAAAAATACAGTACTATGACGCATACAGACTTGTTTTATGGGTGGGGGGTATTCAAAAGCAAAAGTGAAAACCCAAAAAAAATAATAATAAAAGGTCCTCACCTTTCGACGAAAAAGAGACCTAAAAACGAAATTGGCAAAAAAAAAAAAAAAAAAAAAAACAAGTAAAGGAACAGAATCGGTAAAAAAAAAAAAAACTCATAGGGGGTTACTCCAGATTTGTAAGTCTCTTTCTTTTCCTTTATTTACTTACTCTCCGAATACCGGCAGATGTTGATTCCGATTACTTAATATCACGTGAGGGAGAATTGGAGGTGCGTGTATTGCGCAATAACCCTTGCAATTTTTAAAAATATAATTAATTAGTTTCGAGATTCAATCTAGGATTTGTTTATGATCACTTAAAAGAGTTTTATTATGCTTGATGAGTAGAATATTTTTCAGTTTCGTCGACTATTTTTATATGTTTATATTTTTACAATCTATAAATTTACGATAAAAATTCGGCTACAGATCATACTATTTTTTTCATCATCAATGTTAAATTAAAATCTTCATATGTTTTGTAAATACAATGTTATAGAAGATATAGAAGTATTCTTAAAAATTATATTTAATTCACATTTCAAAATAACAAAAACAAATTATTTGGCCGAAAAAAAAAAAAACCACAAAACAACCCCCCCCCCCCATTTTTCCCGTCACACTCAACTATCCAGACTTTTCAAGTATCCGGCAATCGGCGTTTCCTGAGCATGCCGGTTAGTTGAGCTTTTACGGTATATTATATCTCAAGATATCAACAAAAATTCAAAATTTTATTTTAACATTAGAGACTCAAAATTTATTTGCTTATAATTTCGAAACAAATAGAGCTAGAATGATCAAATTTGGTATCCAAGCATAAATTTTAGGAAGTTTTGAAAGCCATTGAAAAAAATAGCTGTTGCCATTGGAAATTTTAAAGTTAGTGCAATTATAAATATGCAGACGACCCCTTATGAAATTTTTAGATATGGAATCATTTAGTTGACGTTATTTACTGAAATTTGGTACCTTTCATTTTAATTCCAATGAACGATGGCAGAATGATGCTGGGTGGTTTTTTTTTTCTTTTTTCCACGACTGTACATAAAGAATGCATGTTGCATAGAAATTTTAGTACAATATATATTTAAAAATTTTCCAGCATTATACTTATAGGAATTAAAAAAAATACAAAGGAAAGCAGTGTATATATATATATAGTAAATAATATCAAACTTAGTAAAATACAAAAATTGCAAAGCCTAATCAAAATTGTCACAAATAATTAAGACCAAAAGTACTATTAAAAACTATGTTGGTAAATATTGCAAAGCCCTAAAAACTTAATAAAATCTAGATGATATAATGCTATGCTATCTATAAACACGCTTAGTCAATTATTAAAAATTTAAAATATTGCTTTTAAAATTTATAATATCCCAAAAAGTATAAGAAAAGACAATCCAATATGGAAATCTAACAATTATAATGACTTGGAGGATTGGGACCTCCACATCATGTTTCCATGGATTCCACATTGTGTTTCAATTAGGGATGTAACAAATATTCAGCGACTATTCAGTATTCTGCCCTTTTGCCGAATACTAAGCCAGGGGTGATTGTGGCTTCATGAAAAACTACTTGGAATTTTAGCAGGAAAATTATGTGTAGGGAACAGATACGTATTCATTCATCATGGCGCAGATTCAAATTTTGCATGCAATTTTTAATATGCTTTTTCACATAAGAAAGCGATTTAATTTATTTTGTCTTAGTTCATGAGTTTTCAATAACATTCTATAACACACATGAAAAGAATGGGGCCATTCTTAAGTGAGGTAGTTATTCTTAGTTATGGTATGGAATTTTCTAAAAAAATCATTTGGATTGATTTAGCATAATCCCAAGTAAACAACAAGAATATATGGGGGGAAAAATCCGCTAAACCTAAATTTTTTTTCCTGGTTTTTCATCTTTATTTTTAAAAAATGTTGCATATTACTACAAAAATAATCACCCATGAAATGATTTTTTAAGAAAGTGAAAATTAGGACTTCTCATTATATTTTAAATAAAACATTTCATCCTAGGACTAAATTATATATATCTTTTCCCCTCTAAGAGTAACAGCTGTGAGAATTTTTAAATTTTCATGTAAATTCTGTTTAAACTTATATCTTCGCATTTTAAACATGAATAAAACTTATTTGCTCTGATGAAACTCTTGTATGTTGGCTTTATTTTGTGAACATTACTTTAAACATAATAGTTACAAACGAAATAGTCCCTTTTGATTATATAACTTAATTGCATATAAAATGTAATGAATAAATGTGTTATCACATTTATATTAATATCCTTAAAAAATTTTTATTCTTATTTATTTTTGTCTCAGTTTAAATCTGAAATTTTAAAATTGGAGACACACTGCAGAAATCAAGTACTGCATAGTACGGATTATAATTTGTGTAGTCCGTAGCAGGAGCCGAAATTGCGTAGAAATTACAGAGAATCCGTAGTAGTTTGAGTCTTTGGCACTCTTAAGTTTTAAAAAATAGATTTATCAGAAAATACCGGAATTCCGGTGTTATGGATGAAGAAGATACCAGATTTCTGGTATAATACTGGAATACAATCACCCCTGCCAAGCAGACATTAGGACGAATATATTCAAGATAATTTTTTTAAAATGTGCTTTTAAATACTCATTTAACAACAAAAAAAATTTACAGAATTACATTTCAGTACATTTATTATCAAAAAATCTTCTAACATTTCCTTAATTTTAAGTTGCATAGTGCAGGGTATTTAATAAAGTTGTATATAAGTTATCATTGCAACGCCTGAAATTATGATGCAAGAACAATAATTTTTCAGCATTTTCAGGAGAAAGTCTGTTCTATTTGAATTCATACACATGCCGACACCAATTAGGGATGCTACGAATGTTCAACATTAGCCGTGTTTGGCCCTTTCCATATTCAATCTTTCCGAATGTTAAACAGATTTTCGGCAGAATAAATTAAGGATAAAATGTTTTTTAAATACATAATAAAGAATTTTAATGAAGAATATAGCAGAATTATGTTCCTTTACATTTATTATAAAATATCTAACATTTATCCAATTTTAAGTTGCTTAGTACATAAGTGTATTTAATAATGTTGCATATCATTTATAGAAGTCTATTCCATATGGTTTCGTATATTTTATAAGCTTCAAATGGTCACTATATAATGCTTGCAGGTGCTGAAAGATATTTTCTTCCTAAATTTGTGAACCTTGAAAATTTTTCTACATTTTTCCATTCTACCTATTAGAAGCAATTTATCAAAATAGGAATTTGCTTCTACTAACTTTAATTTATCCAATCAATTTTCTTCTGTGTTTGCCATTACTATGTTCTGCAACGATGACTCTTTTATTTCTCTGAAGCAGTCTCAAAATGATGAGGGTTTCTCATTTCTTATTATTGAAATTTATGTATTTAAAATAATACAAATATACATAAAGGCATTAATATTTTTTTAAATATACAAATAATATAAAAATCAAATTTATTTAATCTTAAATTTTTTCATTTAAAATTTGAAAAATATTTCATTTATAATCAAAAGTAAAATGGTTTAAAAAATTTAGTATTCGGCCAAATCACTATTTGTTACATCCCTAGTGTCAATGGATTACGGTACCAGCCCTCTACAAAGTCTAATTGATGGATGAACAAAGGGGAGTATTTCCCAAATCATTTCAAAAAGAAAAGATAAAATTACTAATAAGATAAGTAATTCTAGCCTAGATATAACTTAGTTATAACTCGAAGAATACACAGCATAATTATAAATCGGTTTATTACAAGAATCTTTGCTTAACAAAGTATAAACTATTAAATTTCTCTTCCAAAGTTATTATATCAATTTTTTTTAGAATACATTGTATGTATATTATATACACAATGAAAATTAAAGGACAAAAAAGGCTTCTCTCTAACTTCAGTGCATCAAATCAAACACTAACGAGAGATAAACAGTATCAACTTTTTCCCTTTAATTTTAGAGCTGGTTGTCATTACCAATAACTCATTAGGATTTCCTATCCTGTTCCTCACAGACCTAATCTGCATGATTCTGGAATCACTAAATCCACTATTCCTATCATATAGTGTCACTATATGTGTGATTGTTATACTGACACCTAATAAAGAAAAACACAAATTAGAAACTCCCTGAATGGTCAACACAAATTACAAATCTTGCCCTCCAATGATTAGAAAAAAGAAAAGGCGCTTTCATCTGTCTCCACCAAAACCTCATCTTAACCCATTAACCACCAAAACTATAAAGGGATGATTTTTTTTCTATACAAATGGTATTAATTATTGTGTGATTTGAACCTGTATAACATTGATTTATAGTACGAGTGACAAAAATTGTCTTATCTTTTGAAAAATCAAGTATTGCATTTACACAATGTCAGTGGAATAAGAGTATGGGTTTTAAGTGAGTTGAATTGAACATGTGAGGAAGTTACCTTAGAGTTGAATGATGGAAAACTATTTTAGTCTTGTTACGTTTTAGAAAGCTAAGAACATTTAACAGATAATTAATTTATTATAAAATTTTAACATGTTTTTCTTTTACAAATCACTGGTAACTTGCAGTTAATAGCTTCAAGCATGAAAAGTTTCTCAACAGTCACGATATACACTATATTGCAAACTTTGCATTGATAAACAATCTGATTATAGCATTGCTTACAATGCAATCTTCTGTTGTCTTGGGACTTTATGACACAATGTTCATGTTCTCCACTTAATGGCTTTTCAATACTGAACCAACCAGCTCCTCCTGTCGCCGATCTATAACTGGATATCTCTACAGTTCACTTTCAAAGGGAGTTTGCATAAGATATAATGCAACCTTAAGTATAAAATCCAAGAGAGACTTTTACTTTCAGTAGTAGACAATCTTAATATTTTCTACATATTTGTCAAGGTTACATCAATGTAATTAGTAAATATTAGCATCCACCATATTTTCCCATGGATTCCTATCCTGTAATTGGCTACTAAATTGTCACATAATTTGAATCCTCTCATTTTGGTATTATACTTTTCAATAAGACGAGATTGGGAGACAAAAGCTTTTTCCAATTGCATTCTTGAATAATGGACCGGCAGTATTGCATTGTCAAACATTATTGTCATTATTCAAAACATAATCATTTCCTTTTCCTTCGTCACTAGCTTCTGCAGTTTCTGATGAAACAATAACAAAATCGATTTCACTCTGTTCATGATCAAAAAGTCTTTGAAGAGCTATTTTAAACATAAAAAATCTCGTTTTAGGCATTTCTTAGCACATGGAAGGAGAAAAATTACCAGTGTCTAACAGCAAAAGTAAGTTGATTGAACTACCTTTTTCTCACTGACGTTGCATCAGTGCAACACCTGTTTCTCTACCCCCTTCCACATAATTACAAACAATTGACTGATGGAATGTTGTGATACACTGCGATCTTAACTAAAAGTAAATCACCTCTGATGCTCATGCTTCTAGCTATTTCTTTTGCAAAAATACCAGGTCAACTGCTTATTTTTTTAAAAAAGAAGAAGCTTAAATATAAGACTCATTTTAAAAATAAAATCTTTGTTCAAGGAAAATAATTTTTTCTGAAATATCCCTTATATGGCCTACTCAACAAGTACTGTTCACATAAAATTTGTTTGCTAATTAATTTTTTATATGCATTTATTTTGACCATTGTGACAACGCAACATCAGCGATTAATGGGTTAAGAGACATCTTAATGTTTTTTCTACTTGTAATTTAAATGCTACAAAGGGCAAAAATTGCATAGGATACTTACACGAAAATTTCCCCATAAATAAACTTGCCCCGAATCAGTCAAAGCAGCTGAATGAGAATCTCCGGCAGAAATTTGTATTATTCTCTCATTAATTTCAACTTTTCCAGGGCTTACTTCTTCATCTTCATCTGCAGTTATTCGGCCTAGAGCTCCTTCATCATTACATCCAAAAGTTATTACCTAAGCAACAGCAGTTTTGACAGACATAGAGGTTAAGCCTTAGCAAATTAATTTTTTATACACTTTTGCCACAAATCAGAAAATTTGGGAAAAACATTGCAATACATTATAAATTGATTTTTACTGTTATATAAAATTGTGACAGAAGTAGTTTCTTTGGAAACATTTTAAAAGGTAGAGATACATGATAATTAATTCACATGCAAGCAACTGAATATTAAGTAACTAAAATTTAATCAATATTAAGTTTTTCGATTTTACGGCACATTTACGAATAATTTTTAATTTCAGAAGACATATGCTACAGATTGAAACATAAATTCCCAATTGTTTATTAAAATCGGATAATATGATCATCAAAGAATCAAACTCAAAGAACAAGTTACCCATGAAGTTAAACTTAAATCACACAAGCTCATCTTCCACACAGAATTTCTTAAACTGTGGAATTCAACATTTCATTTGGGGCTCTCTTAGTAACTGATTAATGACTTTCTTGGCATACAATTCTTTCTACATTGAAGTTAAACAAATACTTTAAAAGTTTAACAAAATTAAATTTTCAGTAAATCGATTATTCATTCTATATTTAAATCTTAAATCCAAATACACGAATACCATGATGATTTCATACAGGCCAGGCAAAGATGTTACATATTAGTTGATACAATGTTTTACTCTACTAAAACTGACTAGAGATAGAGTAGATATTGCAATAAAAATCAAACATAAAATTTAACTGAAATAACTCTTGCAAATTAACATCAGAATTTTGTACAAAGCTTATAATTCTATTCCAATGGAATATTTAAAAAAAGTTCTACATCAGGAATTACCTCTCCACTTTCAGTTAAGCATACAGAATGCATGCCACCAGCAGCAATGGAAGTGATATAATCTGGCACTTCAAGCAGAACTGGTCTCTTCTTTTCTTCAACTTCTTCCCCAAAACCAAGCTGTCCAAAAATATTTTGGCCCATTCCAAAAAGTTTACCAGAAGCTAAATTGACTGATAAAATAATATATGTTATGATAAATGCTCAATAACACTATAAAATTTAGATGAATAAAAAAAAAATTATATGATCCTGCAACATTAAAACAAATACAGTAAAAGCTTAACTAACCGGCATGCTCGGAAACGCCGATTTCCGGATACCTGAAAAGTCCGGGTAGTTGAGTGCGACGGGAAAATAGGGGGAGGGGGTAGCCTTTTTTTTAAAAGATTTTTTCAGCCAAATAATTTGTTTTTGTCATTTTGAAATGTGCATAAATATAATTTTTAAGAATACTTCTGTATCTTCCATAACATTATATTTACAAAACATATTATGAAGATTTTAATTTAACATTGATGATTAAAAAAAGTACGATCTGTAGCCGAATATTTACTGTAAATATACAGATTGTAAAAATATAAAAATAGCGACGAAACTGAAAAATATTCTACTCAGCAAAAATAATAAAACTCTTTTAAGTGATCATAAACAAAACCCCAAATTGAATATCAAAACTAATTATCTTTTAAAAAATCGCAAAGGTTATTGTGCAAGACGCGCACCTCCAATTCTCCCTCACGTGATATTACGTAATCGGAATCAGCATCTGCTGGTATTTGGAGAGTAAATAAATAAAGGAAAAGAAAGAGACTTGCAAATTTGGAGTAACTCCCCCCAAGACCCTTTTTTTCCACAGATTCTGTCCCTTTACCTTTTTCGCTTATCGATTTCCTTTTTAGGTCTCATTTTTCGCCGAAAGGTGAGGACCTTTTATTTATTTATTTTTTTGGTTCTCACTTTTGCTTTTGCACCCCCCCCCCCATAAGACAAGTCTGTGTACGACACTGTACAGTATATTGCCTTTTTTTTCCTTCTATGCCCCTCCGTGTGGAGCGGACGTTGCATTCCAGAAATAAATTGTCCGCATGAATGGAACTGCGCAGGCGTGCACGTGTAAATTTTGGCGCGTGGATGTAAAATTTTGAGAAAAACTCATTTTGTAATTTTTCCGGTTAGTTGAGCTTTCCGGATACTTGAATGATGGATAATCGAGAATTTACTGTAAAGATAAACTAATAAATAAATTCATGCTTAAAAATCAGCTTTAGAATATGTAAATTTTATTTTTAGTCTTAAAAGTTTGATTTTTAAAACTGTATTTAAACATAATGTGTGCAAGTACGTAAATGCACTACAGATTCAAAAAGTCTTAAAAAATCAGGTTTTATTAATCATTATATTAAAATCAAGCCAAAACAAAATTGTGACAAGATCATAGGTAAACTATATTCTCTCCAAGCCAGCAAAGGATTTAATATCTATCAGACAAAAATAATATTTAAGATATCTATTTTAAAGTGACTTTTTATATCTTTAAAATCTCAAACATAATGCACAACAGGTTAAAAAAATTTCTGTCGAAATGAAAGCTTATACATGCAAAGTCCTCATTTTTTCTCTTCAAAAGGCGACCTCACTTGTTAACACATCTTAAGCAGGAAGTGACTCAACTTGTTTTGTGCATATTAAAGCACCAGAGACAACAAAGCTTGTTTTCTGCATATTGGATATCGAGGAAGGAGAGGACAGATACTATCTCAAAGAAGATGCTGGAGCCTTCAATACAACAAACATGCCTTTTATTTACAACAGACTAAAACCAACATTCATATGTTCACTCGGCACACATGCCAATTCCAGAAAGCCCAATAACTGGATCCACTGCAGACTGAGGTGAGGTCGGTGGCAAAAGAGCTGGAGTGAGTAGGTACGTGCAAGTGCGGGTACATTAGTAAGAGCAAGCAAGTAAAAACGTGCCAAGAGTGCTGGGAAGTATCCAAATATTTACTATATCACTGCTGATGTCACCCAGTGCAGCAGGAGCGCCATAATAACAAATACAAATATAATATCAAATACTTTTCACATTGGAAGCACATGCAGTTTTGAAATTTGTGCAATTTTGCACACAAATTGCAAAAAATCGCCAGCTATATGGTGAGAAAACACCCGCTTAAGATGTGTTAAGTTACAATTACATAAGGGTCATGTTAACCCATTAACACACAACATCCTATTTTATAGGACACTTACATTTCACTTCTGTGGCTGAACCGAATGCATTTCATTGTTTCTTTTTGCTTTGTCCATGAAGTCAATAGGCATTACCAAACTCCTAATCAGTTTTCAGCAGATATATACCACCAGTTAGCTAGATTTTGAAGTCAAATGTCATCGTCTTGAAATTTGATTCTTTCTTGGATTTATTTTTGAGGTAATGCAAGGAATTAGAAAGTGATTTTTATTTTTTGATATTCCACTGTATTTCACAAATCTTAAATATTTATGTAAAAGAAAAGTTTTCCAAAATAATTTTTTGCCGATTTTTTAATGCCCCCCCCCCCCCAAAAAAAAAGGAAACGAAAAATAAACTTTTCTCCTTCGATTTTAATTTTACTTCACAGTTAACTTAGTCTCGGTGTTTTAAATGTAATTAATAGAAATTTATGCTTTAAATTAATTTGAACGTTAATGGGTTAATGTCATTGACAATTATTTGATGTATATGCATTACTACTATAGCATCTTTATGCTGCTGCAATAAGAAAAATCAGAATGCAGCTTGAAAATTTCAATTTTAGACTAAAGAATCAATTACAAATAAGAAGATAACAAACTCAACAACAATCTAAAGATTCCATTATTTTAAGACTTTTTATTAATGAATGACAATAATAACATGTTACTGTTCAGCAAAGGATTCTTTGACTACCTCTTCTAGAACTACATTTGGAAAATACAAATATAATTTAGCAGACAATAGCATATGTGAAAATGAAGAACATTATTATACTATATTTTATTAAACAGTTGATCTATGCATAATCGCTTAAGGAAGATCCTTCCACTGGAAAAATGCTAAGTTAAACTCAGAATTCTACAATTTCAGTGCCTGATAGCTAAACTTATAAGGGACTCTCTCAGCACAAGTAAGCAATAAAAAACAGGTTTAAAAAGATAGAAATACAGAATAGAACCCAAAATAAAAATAAATTTAAAAGATATCCAATAAAAAGAAAAAAACATTATTTAATAATGTACATCATGTTATCCATTGATCAGAAAATTACTTATAATAAAAAATATTTCTTTGGATCATAAAATATTTAAAAAATTACGCATTCTAATAAAAAAAAACACCCTAAATGAATTATTTTCTAAAGAACCTCAAAACTGTGTTATACAGGAATTACTTGCCTAAATCAATCAGCAAGTTTGTTAGAAAGTGCTAAAAAATGATGAATGAATAAACACTTGTTTCACTCAACTTGCAACTAGACCCAGTGAAATAGATTAAACAAAAAATATCAAAGTTGTCACTCTTACTTTTGTTTAATTGAAGCAATAATTAAAATATCTCTTGATGTCCATTTTAAATTATATCTTTTTATAGAAAAACTTTCAAGATACTAACCATGAACTTTTTTGAACAAAACAAAAATATTAAAATTAATGTTTACTTGAATTTTACCAAAAATGTTATAATACCCCATAAAAACACGACTTTTAAATTAACAATACTTCTTAAAAGTTAATAAAACTTTAAAAATAGAAGTGAAATATAGTATAAAAATTACTTTTTGCTTTTTAGATTTAGTGGCAGGAACTCCTTTTTTATCAACTTTTTTTGCTGTGGCTATAGTTTCAGCAGATTCTGTTTCACCCACTTCCTCACTTTCACCTCCAGCAGGAGAAGTAGCTTTTCTTTTGCAAGGTGTTACATGTCCTTTGCTTGGTTCTTCATTTTCTTTGGTTTGAGTAATTCTTGAATTACAAGGTTCATCTGCTGTAGTTTTAACTGTGTCCATTTCCATATTTTTATCTACAAAATTATGCATAAAACATATATATGAATGAATAATGGTTTAAGAAAAATGTCACAATAAAAATTTTCTTATTCATAAAAAATTCTTCCAGGTATATTCAGAAATAATAAATATTTAAGTCCAGGATCAATCAACTTAGTGAAATGCAGAGCCTCAGATAATATAAAACATTTATACAAGCAGTTATTTCAAGTTGATTACAATTCATATGTCTTTTAAATGAATTTTTTATGCCACCTCATAAAAAAGGCATTAAACTTTCTCGTATACTCCCTAACATATATAGAGAAAAAAAATAAGCAAAAAGGCACTAAAACGAACAAGCATCCCTAACACAGTGGAGGAAAAAAAAAATAAATGAAACATCAAAGTCTTCAGCAAAAGAGCATGGGTACAATTTGGCAGTGAGCCAAGATCAGTCCAGCCTTTTTTTTTTTTGAGTCGTAAAATATTGAAGATAGCGAAAATGCAAATTGAACGCTATTTTAAAACTGACTGACACAAAAATTGGACATAAATCTACAATTAAGGTTAGAAGGTCACATGCAAAATTTCATTTATCTAAGAAATTTTGTTAAGAAGCTATTGCGATCAAAAGTATGTGATTATACAGACAGTCAACCCTTTGACGGATTTGGCCCAAAATTTTATATGGACCTACATTCCTGATGATAAAACTGTGTACCAAATTTTATCCAACTAACTATTCAAGTTTTTGAGTTATAGTGTTCACATGAACGCGGACAGACAGACTTCCCTTACAAGGATTTTGTTCAAAATTTGATAGAAATCTACAAATTATGTGTCAAGATCACATACCAAATTTCATCCCCATAGCTCTAATAGTTTTCGAGCTATCATGTTCACAGACAAACATAATTCCAAAATTGTGTTTTTTGGACTCAGGGAGGTCTAAAACATGGAGATTCATTAAAATCTCGAGTTCAAATTTTTTAATGATTACAATACTTTCTCTTTGTATACGAGAAAGTAAAAATGAGTTAGATAAACTCCACAACCAAATTCTATATAGTTGTGAAAATGAAAAAAACATCAATGCTTAAAAAAAGCATTAAAAATATTTCAGCTGATGATAAAATAAATTACTACACAATAAATACATCAGAATCTCAAAAGCATAACCAATGAATTTTAAGCAGATATTAATAAAATTATGTAGGAAACTTCAGTTGCAAGCTAAAATAACAGAGCTACAGAAAGGTTTTATTCAGCACCTACAAAAGGGGACAAGACTGCACATCTTACTTCAATAAAAAGGGAAATTCATAAAAATAACTGACCAAAAAACAGAAAATTATTTCCCTCAGCTTAAACGATCAATTGCAATTCCCCTTCCATTCTGTTTTTCATTAAGTTAAAGAGTGAGAAAGGATTCTAAAAGAAATAAAAATCAGGCAAACTGTCTGCAGAATAAATGTAACAATAGAAAAAAATAAGAATGAAATTAATGTAACATATAAAATATTATTTATTTTCTAAGTGCCCAGTTATTTTGGTGATGTCTTACAGCATTGAAAAATGAGCTTTTATTCTTTTAATGCCCAGCATCCTTATTTATAGAACAGTTACATTTCACTTTGGTAGCTTTCAACTGCTAACTTTCTTTTTTATTTGGTCTAACAAGTCAATATATATTCGCAAACTCCTAAAAAATTTTCAACATAGACATACACCCTCAGATTTTGAAGTCAAAGCGTCATCATGTCGAAATTTTACCAAATTTCTTTTGATTTATTTTTGATGTAATGCATGGAATTCAAATATAATCTTTATTTTTTTTTATATTTTACTGCATTTTTAGAATCTTAATATATATCTATAAAAAGTTTTTTAAATGATTTTATATAAATTTTTTGATAATTTTTCTTTAAAAAATATATATAAAATGGGAATTTAATTTTACTTTAGAGTTATCTTGTTGTTTTTAATGAACATTTTAAAAAAAATTACAGAAATCTATGCTTTAAATTAATTTGGGTGTTAGCAGGTTAAAATGAAAAATATGTTTTAAACATACAGTTGAACTGAGGCGATTTGAAGCTGGTGAGACGAAAATAAAAATCCAAATTGAGCCAAACTGGGTCCCATTAATATTTTGATAAATAGGAAATTCAAGGGATCAAAGGAATTTTTAATTATTGAACAATTTGAATTAAAAAAGTTTGCATTTGCCAAGTTCTACTGTATAACTGAAGCACTGTAATCTGATGAATATTTTACTTAGAGACTTTAAAAAAAGTATACAAATAAAAGTTTGAGCTATTTGCTTTGGAATTGAGCAGCAAGAACAAAAAGACGATTCACAAACTTAGGGGATTGAAAGAATATCTTCTTGTATCTATAGAAAGTGTCACTTTTAATCAACTAATTTTATAGTTTGATAATGAAAGCCATAACCAAATTTAAAAGTTAGCTCCTCTAAGATCATATTAGTCAGTATTTCTTGTTGATTCTGTCATTAAAATTTCTTCTGCAGTTTGTCTGCATATGCTCATTGTCACAGATACAGATATAAATCAAAGACAGCACTTTATCAATGATGATATTTGGAGAAGTGTGTATAGAAGAGATAATCTTTCTAATATGATGTGTAATTATAATCAGATCATCCCCTAAGTGTCTCCAGCCTCTTTAGCAATCATCAAGACTTGGACACAGATGCAGAAACACTTCAAATGGCAAAAATGAGGTGTAACTTATTTAAATAAAGAAAAATGTCTTTATACATCAATAATTACTTTTTCATGATATCATAGATATTTAGCAATAAAGTGTAGTTTTTTATTAAAAAATCATGCACATTAAAAGGGGCATAAGAATCTTTTGATTGAAAGAAAAATGGAAATGCAATTAACTTGAAGAAATATCCATGCTGATACTTCACCTATTAAGAAGTCTCAACATTTTAGTGACATAACAAAAACTGTTATTCCATCAAAATATAGAAATGTGATGCAATATTATAAAATGGATTATATTAATATAAGAGTCTACCAAATTTATGGAAATCTTAAAAAATTATAATTTTATGCTTTTCTGTATAATGTATTGCTTGAAATACTTTATATGGCAAACTATAACAAGATTTCCAAGGATTCAAAGGCAAAGAAACATAAGTAATACTTTTATATGATGTAAACTGGGCATTTTCATATAATGCACAGAAAAACAGAATTCCTATTAATCCTAATTCTCTGATTAAAATAAATAAATAAAAATAGCAGAAAATTCAAGTAAAAAATGATTAACAAGGAGAACTTTTTTATGTGCATATCAATACACATATGATTTAGTTAGTATGCTTTAATAATTAAAAAGTTATAATCAAAGACATATTGCAACCAAATTACTTTATTTTAAAAAAATTTAAAGAGCTGAAGACTCTAAAATTACAGCTTGCAATGGACAGAAGTTTAAAAACATAAATGAAGATGGTCATAAATATTGAAAACAGCATTAAATTTCTTTAAATTTTAACCTTAGCTCAACTATCCAAATCACTAATTATTTTGATGTCACTTCTGGAAAGTTATTTGCTTAAGCAGTTACATTGTAATTTTCAACAAGTAATAAGGTATTTGTAATAATATCTATATAGTTTTACAAAATAGCATAATTAAATATGAATTATTGGTTTTGATACTGAAAATTAACGGTGAAAACAAGCCAATTTAGTTGCTTGGAGTGATAAGCAAACAAACTAAAACATGAGAGAAAACATTTAAAGGCTTTCCCCAGCTCTGGCAAGTTGGAGAGTGACCTTCGACCCGCCAGGGCCCCGTCGTGAAAATTTTTCTATGGGTATTCAACTAGTTGATAAATAAAGATTTGACGAAAATTTGAAACCAATTTCAATACATTCATCCCCCCCGCTACAACAAGTCGTGCCCTTCCCTGTAGGGTAGACCGTGTCCCTGTCAGGTAAACTCTAACACCAAACAACCAAAAACTCTTCTAAAAAGCCTCTAACGAAAACTCTTCACTGAGAGGAGGAAAAATAGGAAACAAGCAAGTTGTGAAGTAATTGTGTAATAAATATAATTGTGTTGACGTCTCCTAATTTATTAAAATAGACTCATTTGATATCCCATAATGCTTTCCCACTGCCTTTTCGCCACAGCCAGATAATAAGAGAAGCATGCAAAAATTTTAGGGAGATAATGTGTGTGGAGGAATGGAATAGCAAGAAACTATTCACTTAAAAACACAAACAATAGCTTTTCCTTCTTATCACGACAATTCAGTTACATAAATTATCTCAACATACTTTACTGCTAAATGATTACAAATACTAGTAATTTCCAGTTCATAAAATATGCAAAGAACATATATCTGAACATGGTCACGCAATATATAACTAAACAAAGCCTTTTTCTTGATATCTCATAAACAATTCACAATAATCACTTTTAAAACGACAAGCAGTTTTTTAAATTTGTTTACATAAAATGAATTTATTAGAAAAATTCAACACATTTAGTCTGTTTTGTCTTATTAAAAGAAATTCTTGTGGAAGCAGAAAACAAGCCAAACTTTAGAGATAAAAAAATAAGAAACAAAATAATACAGCATAATTCAGTAAGACAAGTTACCTTAGACTTAGTAGTATTAAAAAAAATCATAAATCAAAATAATTTTATTTTTGTTGCCATTTTCAACTAAATATTTGGCTTGAAGATAATAAAAATTTCATTTCAATCATTCTTGAAGCTAACAAAAATTTCAATTCACTCATCCTTAACAAAAAGTTCTTCTCATTTAAAAAAATACAGTGAACTCTCGATATCTCGAAAAAATATTTTCCCCCTTGAAATTTCGTATTTCTCTAATGTTAATTTCAATTCCTATCTTGAAGTGTTTTCACTTAAAAACTTGATATGTCGAATTTTTTTCGAAGCGAAAAATATTTTTTCCCCTTGAAAATCGTTGTTTAGTCACATTGTGACCTTCATGAAGATCTCACATAGGGGATGCTTCCCAGAATTTGCTGCAAAAGGGACAATATCACTCCCTTTACACCCAAATAGATATTCAAGGTCGTATAGAGCTGGATCCGATGAGTGCCATTCTCACCAATTCGTTAAGCAAGCCTATTAGCTGTTTTGTTTATGTAACAGGTTCAACAAACTTGACTACACGTGTTAAATCAGTCTGCGAAAAAAGTTTGTGGGGTGTAGTTGCCATTAAAAAGTATGTGAATTGCCAGTTCGAGTTGCAAAAATGGAAGGTGGTGCCATGGAGACGAAAAAAGTAAGTGTTAAATGAAAGTTGAATGTGTTGACAGTAAAGAAAAAGGTCGAGATTTTCGAAGCTGTTGATAAAGACGGGAAGAAAGGACAAATCGCCAAGGATTTTAAAATTCCAGCATCGACTTTATCTACAATACTAAAGAACAGAGAGAAAATTAAAAGACTTTTTGAACTGAAAAAAGGATCTATGAAGACGATTCGAATTGAGATCCTGAATTAGAAGAATGCTTCATAAAATGGATTAAACAATGCAGAGATTGTAATTTACCTATTGGAGGCAATGAGTTGAAAGAAAAAGCGGAACAATTTGCACAGAAACTGGGTTACAAAGACTTCAAAAGCAGCAATGGATGGCTGAAAATCTTTATAAACCGTCATAACATTGTTTTTAGAAAATTGTGTGCTGAAAGTCAGTGAGTGATGAGCTTTGTTCGGAATGGATAAAAACTCTTCCTGATCTTCTACAAGAATACTCAGTGCTGATGAGACTGAGCTTTTCTTCAAAGCATTGCTAGACAAAACTACAGTTTTCCAAGGAGAAACCTTCCATGGAGAAAAACAAAGTTAAGAGCGAGTAACGTTACTTTTAGCTACCAACATTGAGTAGGACTATGAAGCTTACTCCATTGATGATTGGAAAATCTAGAAACCCAATGTGCTTTAAAGGAATTAAGTCATTTCCACTTCATTATAAAGCAAATAAAAAAGCTTGGATGACGAGTGAATTTTTCTTAGAGTGGTTAAAACAAATAAACAAGAAAATATGTAAAGAGAAGAGGAAAATTGTTTTATTCATTGATAACTGCACGGCTCACAGCCTTATCCCTGAAACGAACGCAGTATAGGTGGTTTTCCTCCCACCTAACACGACTTCCAAGCTGCAACCTCTAGATCAGGGGATAATAAGAAGTTTTAAATTTTTTTACAGGAAGGAACTTGTAAAGAAGGTTGTGGATTCAATGGATAAAAAACAGAAAATGAAACCGTTTAATATGCTTGATTCTATGAGGATGGCAGACAGAGCTTGGATGAACGTTACACAAAAGTAAATCAAAAACTGTTTTGAAAAAGCTTGTTTTTCTAGTGTGGAAAGTGAATCAGATGAGAAGCAGGAACTCCACACAGAAACACACCAGTGTGAAGAATGGGAGGAGGTCTCAAAAATCCTCAACCTTTCTAAAACACCAACGTTTGAAAAATTTACGGAGTTCGACTCGGAGGTTCAAGTGTGTGGACTGATGATGAGATCTTTTCTTAAACAATTTTTTCGCCTTTGAGTGATGAGGAAGAGGTGGATGTTCCAGCAGACACCAATATTACTGCGGGCCAGGCTAAAGATGCTGTTCACATCATGTTCATGGAATGTTCAGAAAACGTGGAAAAAAGAGGATTTCGCAGCTATTTTTTGGACTGAAAACTTAGTAGAAAAGTAATTTGAAAAAAGGTGTCGCCAGGTCACTATGCTGGACTTTTGAAAGAAATTCTAAGTAGTAGTAATTTATTACAAATACATTCTGTTTTAAAAATTTTATACTTCTATGTAAATTAATATCACTGCTATGAATTAATATGGAAATTATTGCTGTTTTCAGACATTTAGCTCTATCTAGCTAAAATATTTTACAATATATTCCTTACCTTGTAATTATGTGTAATTTTTAATGCTTGGGAGGGTAACCTTGTCATCTTGAAAACTTGCTATCTCGAATTTTTTTCCGAGTCCCTTCAATTTCGAGAGTTTACTGTACTAATTAAGTAATTTTAATTAAAGATAGCTTTTAATCAGTTATAAACATACATTCTAAGGGAATGTGTGTCCCATCCACAACCAGCAGGAGTGGTCTACCCTAAACTTTATCGTATACTTCCCTAAAAAGATGCTCTTCCCCTTGCGTGGCTAAAAAAATTCGAACCTACTGTTATCCAGAATCCAATGACTATCAGAAGGTTTTTCATTGTAGATTATAGTGATTGTAAAATATTTAGTTACAGAATCAAATTCAAAAAGATGCATACTGATTAAAACACATCTATCACACATGGCTAGGTTCCACTCTTGCTGACTCCAGGACAAAGTGATATAATTCTCTCAATAACTTCCGCGTGCACAGATATTGCTACCAGTACATATGCGCATGGAGAATCGGATTAGAAAAATTAATTATGCAATTTGAATGCCTTTTTTCAACTGACTGACACAAAAATTGGACACAAATCTATAATTAAGGTAAGAAGACAACATATCAAATTTCATTTATCTAAGTAATTTTGTTAAGAAGTTATTGCGATTAAAAATATGCGATTATACAGACCTACATACATGATCATAAAATTGTGTACCAAATTTTATCCATCTAGCTGTTCAAGTTTTTGAGTTATAATGTTCACATGAATGCGGACAGACAGACTTCCCATAGACGGATTTTATCCAAAATTTGATAGAGACCTAGAAATTATGTGTAAAGATCACAAACCAAATTTCATCCCTGTGTCTCTAAAGTTTTAGAGTTATCGTGTTGACAGACAGACAAAATTGTGTTTTTTGGATTCAGGGAGGTCTAAAACACGGAGATTCGTTAAAATCTCGAGTTCAAATTTTTTGACGATTACAGTACTTTCTCTTTGTATACAGTAAATTCTCCATTATTAGGCATTCAAGTATCTGGAAAGCTCATCTAACCAGAAAAAATAGAAAATGAGTTTTTCTAAAAATTTTACATCTGCTCACCAAAATTTAGCATGCTCGCGCCGTTCCATTCACATGGAAATTTATTTCTGGAATGCAACATCTGTCCCGCACGGAGGGGCGTAGAAGGAAAAAAAAGCAATATACAGTACTGTGACATACACAGACTTGTTTTATGGGGGGAGGGGGTTCAAAAGCAAAAGTGAGAACCAAAAAAATAATAATAAATAAAAGTTCTCACCTTGCGCCAAAAAACGAGACCTAAAAATGAAATTGGCAGCCCCCCCCCCAAAAAAAAGGTAAAGGGACAGAATCAGTGGAAAAAAGCTCATGGGGGGTTACTTCAGATTGGCAAGTCTCTTTCTTTATTTATTTACTCTCTGAATACTGGCAGATGTTGATTCTGATTACGTAATATCAGTGCAAGAGAATTGGAGGCGCGCTAAATTAAAATCTTCATAATATGTTTTGTAAATACAATGTTATGGAAGATACAGAAGTATTTTTAAAAATTATATTTAATGCGCATTTCAAAATGACAAAAACAAATTATTTGGCCAAAAAAATCTAAAAAAAAAGCTACCCCCCTTATTTTCGCGTCACACTCAACTACCCGGACTTTTCAGGTATCCAGAAATCGGAGTTTCCAGAGCATACCAGTTACTTAAGCTATTACTGTATTTTGTATATGAGAAAGTAAAAATGTGAAAAATAATCAGCAATAGGGGAAATATGCAAATGATATGCTAATATATTTCCATCCATAAAGCTTCTTTACAAAAGTACATTGAAATGGGTTCAGTTACAATTGGGTACCAATTTGCATAATAACTATAACAACTTTATATAATATATTTTCGTATAATGAACTATAAATTAAATACAAATAAATATATACAATAAACATCATCAATTTCTTTCGTATAATTTCAGAACTGCTCAGGCTCATTCCACCACACAAGGCTGTCAACTGAGCATGCATTTGAAAGGGGTATTCAATTTGTTCTTTAATTTTTCACGCTCTCAAGTAAAAGCTAACTTCTAAGGTTCAGGAAGCAAAGCTTGTGTGTCTGAAGGGCTTGTGAATGGCACTAGTGCACAAGGCCTTGCGGCACTGACTGGTCTTGCAAGGCAAAAATTGACTGCATCGATTTGTTTAACGAAATTAAAATTTGTCGTCGAGTTTCCCTTCCAGGATGCAATATCACAAACACTATAATATTTACTTAAAAAATAAATTATTTGAATTGTATCCAAATTTTGCTTTTGGTTCCAGAATTATTATTGACCATATTAAGTCACATCTGCAGGAAGATCTTTTTCAAGATTGAAAATAATAATAATAAAAAAATGCTTTGAGATTTAGCATTAGTAAATAATGATTGACCTCCTAAGCAAAAAAAAAAAAGAATCTTGATGATACTATCAATGAATTTGCTATAAAAACATGAAAGAAAATGAAACAAAAATCATATCTTGTAAACTTATTCTAGTAAAATCGCATAACAAATTGCATGAAGGAAGCAATTATTTCTGTTATTTGATTCATTATTGATATTTTGTGCAATTGAAATATTAACTTTATAAAAAATACTGGCCCAGCGAAAGTGTACGGTATGGCGCAAACTTGATTTTTTTTGGCAAATAATCGCTAAATGTGGTAAACCAATGGCAGACGGTAACATGGTAAATATGTTAATATGGCGGACATTTGACGAGTTTTTCATGACTTAGCGCCAGCTTGGCGAGAGATGTACCGTATATTTGGGTTTTACCAAAAAATTTAACTATAATTTTCATATATTCCTTTAGCGCTTACTATCCTAAATTGTTCAATGTAGCAAAAAGCAATAAATTATTCTGTTGTACAAAATTATTTTCATAGCCCGGCAAATCAACTTTGCAACAAGCCTTGCTTTTGTTTGGGGCAGCCCTTCTCGGGCAGGATAATCAGTAAAGGTACTTCAAAATTTAAAATCCGACTCTGTGCAGCTGAAGTCCTTTCTGTATTACTAATATTGTAAAATTTAATTTGTCATTTGCACTTTAATTGCAACTATTTTCCTTTTCAAAATTTAATGGAAATGAGATAATTTCATTTCCATTATTAATAAAGACACACAACTATAGATATGAATTTAAAAAAGATATGCAAGTAAAAAAAGAAAGGGGGAGGCAGGAAGCTTCAAAAACGGCCTGGCTTAAGAACACGGGGCGGTCCACCAAGTTGAATTTTTTAAATTGAATTCTTGCCAAATGTGGTCTTGAAACAACATGAATGTTGGTCTTTGGCGACTTTTTGGATGGTTGGCGAGATTTTCAACGTTTGTCAAGAAATCGCCCCGTTATCTTAAGCAAAAACAGTAAAATAAATAAAAATGCTCTGGATCTCTAACAGGCTGAAGCTAAGGCCTTTTTAAGCATTTCAGAAAGAACTCATGAAGATTACAAAATTATAATATATTCTGTTTATTATAAAAAAATTTATACCATATATTAAAAACTGTAAGTAGCGCTAAGCAACTAATTAAATTAAGTTAGAAACTTTCTCATACAAAAACTTGGAAAATTAATTTGACATGACTAGAAAAGAGAAGTAACGCTTACTTTAGAATTCAAAAATGTGCAGGTCAAATAGAATCTGTAATTAAAAATTCAAAAAACACTAGATTAGTTAAAAATGCACAATGTTTTAAAAAGACCCATTTTGCATGTACTCCCAAAGCTACCGATACAAAAATTTTTGTGCAGTAAATTTATAATTTTAGAGAAGGGGCACACATTAATAGTCTGTAGTAATCAAAATATCAGCTGTTTAGAACAATCTGATTGATTCCAGATTTCATTTCTGGTGATCATGGATTTGAATATGACTTTTTAAACCACGTTCTTTTAACGAAAGCACCAGTGATAGCCAAGATAACTTTCAATTAAATCTTAAACTTTCCTGGATACGGTTGCTTTATATAATTTCTAGTTTTGGTCCGCAAAATAAAATAAAAATTTAATTTTTCCCGCAAAAAGTGCGTATGTGGGGGGGGGGGGCGCGATCACCCCAGTGTCGCCGCCACTACCAAAAATGTATTTATTTAATTTCATTTCGATTTTTGCTTGCCATTCGGACGCTTTAAGTGCATTTAATTTTAAGAATTGATTTAGAAAAAACATGAGATTTATTGTAGTTGAGCTCTTTTAGAACGGAAACAAATGAAAAGTAATTTTCCAAAACGCATAACTCTGTTGGTTCGGCGACATTTACTTGAAAATTTTCCGTAACTGCAAGAAAAACGTAAAAATTTCAGATTTTATCAAGCGTTTTTAAACAATATCGTTTAAAAAAATTTTGCAGCAAATTTTCATTATTTTAGAAATTTTCCGTAAGTGAGCATTGTACCGGAAACTATCCGTGGCCTCGACGTCAAAACGAAACAAAACTACTGCCTTTTGTGCTATAAGTATAGCCTTTAGAGGAAATACAAACGCGAAATGCGTCTGCTGTTAATTACAGATCGGAATTGAATCGACTATCAAATACGTGATGACTTGATGTTGAGATAAAATAACTATTTTCCGTACCTTCCCTCGTATTAGACTGTTAACGTTTTAAATTCAACTTAAAATGGGTAATTTTTTGCGTAATGTTTTGTCTCGGTTTATGTCAGGCAACTGCTACAATGAATTTTTCGTTAAACTCAACTTTTTTGATGGTAAGTATTTATTAACTATTTATTTTTGTTAAATATTTGTTATGCAATCTGTATGTTTGATCATGGATTGCGAAGAATATGTGTTATGACATAGAAAAGAATTTTACTCACTTTCTTTGCTAAATCGTCCTGCTGAGGCTATTCTTAATCTTGATAAACCATATAAATCAGTAAGAAGGTTGCAGTGGATTAGAATATAGGAGACAATTTCTAATTTGTATTTTATATACAATTGCTGTTATGTTTCTGATTTATGAATTGTGGATGTGTTTTTGTGGATAAAAAATTAATTTTAATAAGTCAAATTAGGTTAATAGAGATGTGTTAAGTTAGTTCAACTCTATTTTAACCTAATTGGTGTTTATTTTCCTTTTCTATTGTCTAATATGGGCTGCGTGGATCTCTAATTAAAATTTGTGATGATGAAATTGTATTTGGCTAACTTTTATGCCATTCAATGTTAATAAAATTTTGATTGCTAATTTTTTTAAAAGATTTGTTTTTGTTTTAACATGAGATGCTTTTAAAACTGTTTGTATGCATATTTTCTTATCAACACACTCGCACACACAAGAAAAACTGTAATTAAAAAAAAATTGTAATTGTTTTTTTCATCAATTTTGGAAATGCCTTTCTTCAATTAAAAATATAGATTAATTGAAGTACTTTCTCCTCAATATTTTGATGCTTTTGAGGAGAATTATAGTAGTTTTGCAGTAGTTATTGTAGTTTTAGTCAAGAGATTAACTGAATATCTTTTTTTCTAAATTTCTTTATTTCTAAACAACTAACAAATCCTGTGTTTTTATACATAAAGTAGTTACATTAACTTTGAATTCTTAGGGGTAAACTTCTGTTAATTTATTAACTTTATTTGCATTGTAATTTATTTGTGTAGTGTTGGGCATTAATAGTATCAAATATTACTAAATTCATGATTGAAGTGGGAAAAAGACACTTAAAATGCACAACATTTTCACAACAACCAAATATTGCCACATTACAGTTTGAATATGAGATCATCTAGACAGTGCATAAATTAAAAACAAAAAAACATAGTCTCATCTTTATGAAGCATCACCGTGACCCTAAGAATTCAAAGTTAATGTAACTTCTTTATGTACAAAAACACATGATTTGTTAATTGTTTAGAAATAAAGAAATTTAGAAAAAAAATATTCAGTTAATCTCTTGACTAAAAGTACAATAACTACTGCAAAACTACTATAATTCTCCTCAAAAATGTCAAAATATTGAGGAGAAAGTACTTCCATTAATCTATACTTTTAATTCAAGAAAGGTATTTCTGAAACTGATGAAAAAAACAATTACAATTTTTTAAAATTTACAGTTTTTCTTGTGTGTTGATAAGAAAATATGCACCCAGATTATATTTTAATTTATAAATAAAGCAAAGAGATAATGCTTCTTGTGGGCAAGAAACTTCCTAAATGGTTTTAAAAGTATCTCGTGTTAAAACACAAACAAACTGCATACTTAAACTTTAGTTTTACCAAGTATTGTTACTTTACCTTTCAAAACTTGTGATTTCATGATAACTTTTTTGGGTAAGATTTCTGTAATGGATGCATACACTCAAATTTGATGATTGCTGCACTAAGAGAAGTGTGACGTTTTGTGTCAATTTTTATTCTCTGCAGTGTTACCAAAATCTGTCTATGGGAAGTCTGTCTGTCCGCATGAACTCTATAACTTAAATAACTAGATAGATAAAATTTGGTGCACAGTTTTATCATCAGCAATGTAGGTAGGTCCGTATAAAATTTTGGGCCAAATCCATCAAAAGGTTGACTGACTGTATAATCACATACTTCTGAAGACAATAACTTCTAAAAGCAATGACTTAGATAAATAAAATTGTGTATGTAGTCTTGAAAGTTATTCATAGATTTGTCTCCAATTTTTGTTTGAATTTGTTAAAAAAAAGGTCTTGAAATTGCATATTCGGTTTCTTCTTCAATTCTACGACGCAAAAAAAAGGAGCGAACGCTGGAGTGTTTTCCCCACCTGTGGTGGAGAATACTGCCGTTTTCTGACACTTGTATTTTTTCCTCCCACCAATGTCGGGCGTATAGAAGAAAGTTTTGGGGAGCTCACTCCTGCTTCTTTGAATTTGCAATTTCAGAGGCATTTCAGATAACCTGAGTTTCTGTAAACCCGAGTTTCATTAACCAGGGTTTTACTGTGCTTGATATTATCTTTTTAATAATCAGCCATTTACACTGATTTTAATTTTTTGCTTGTGTAATTTTCCCTTAGCTGAATGTTTGAAACATACAATTAGCAAGGCTTTAGGAACTGGAATAATTGCTGGTTCAACATTAGGTATGTTTATTTTGTATTTCTGATTTATTTTGAAATTTTATTATTTTTTCTGATATTTACTTAGTTTATTAAGATTTCGGAAGCTCATTTTATTTTCTATTTTTAGTGAAATTTCCCCAGATTTTAAAACTTGTGAATGGCAAAAGTGCTGTGGGTATCAGCTTTTTGGGAGTTTTACTTGAACTGATTGCTGTAACTTCTGCCTTTGCATATAATTATGCAAAAGGATATCCTTTTAGGTAAATATATTCTGAAAATTATTGGTTATGTGTGATATTCTTATTGCAAATAATTTTGCAAAAGAAACTTACAATTTAGTAAATTAATTTTTCTATTTTCATGGTTGATTTTTTTTTTGTAATATTCCAGAAGGTAATGTAATTGAAGATGTATTACTTGATTTGTATGAATGCACTTGATATTCAGATAACTGACATGTGCTTTAAATGTAATATTTTTTTTACTTGTTTTTTACTTTCAACTCAAAAAGACAATGTTATTTTTATTAGCATGTAAAATATATTTTTTTCATTATATTATTTATACAAATATATAAAAAAATAATTATAAATATATATATATGTATATAAAATTATTATGAAATAAACCTAGTAGTTTTGATGAAAGTAATGCATTTTGAGAATACATTGAATATAATTTTTGATTTTCACAACTGAACAAAATCTTGCAAAACTATGAATATTTTGTTGTACAATTATAATGAAAGTACTTAGGTATTATGTAAATTAGAATTCATGTTGATTCAGTTAGTATATAATTTTTATGTTTAAAAAAGTAGCTTTATTGTTCTGATTTATTAAATTTATTTTGTTGATTATCCATTTCTATATTTTTAAAACACTTGCAATGAATGCAAATAAGATGGATTTTGTGGTAGTTTTTGCAACAAAATTTATTCTGTGGATACTTTTTTTTTTTGCTTTACAATACTTATGCCAAGCATGATAATGGTGCTAAGTATCACTTTTTCATGTATGTGGCAGTCACTGAAATGTGTGCCAAATGCAGCATCCTGAGGTACAGCTTCGATATACGGCATCACTGGCAAGATTTTGTAATATTGGCGACTTTTTGGTTAAGTTTAAGATACGGAAATTCTCATTTTTTGGAATAAAAAAAAAAACATCGATTCCTAACATTCAATGGAAAAGCGAAGCTACGAGGTTCCCACTTTGCCGAAAGTGAAGTCGCTGATGTTTTTTTAAGTTTAAAAAATTTGCCCAGAATGCGTACACCAGAAAACACTAAAATTGTTGCCAAAGTCTTCAACACAATTTTTTTTGTTGACAACAATTTCAACAAAACAGTTGCCATGTTTGTTTAGGCAGCACAACCGACACCATGTTTGTTTATGCAATAACAAAGTCGCTAAAATACCAAAATATTGCCAATGATGCTGTATATCAAAGCTGTTCCCATCCGGACACTTCAAAGTTAGCATAAAATTATGTATAAGGTCAAGTTGCTACATTCAGTGAATTTAGCAGATATATTGGTTAGTGTCAAACTAGCAGAAAAGAACAATATTGTGTTAATACTGGTAAATCAATTGCCTTGATTACAAATAGTTATAACTGTTTAGTGAGCAATGATACAAAGGATAGGATTTACACTGAGTAGTAGATGGAAGTTCAGAGTTGTTCCTCCATGGCTTCTAGAATTCAGTACAATTCAAACATGACACAGTCTTCCTATTTCAGTGCCTGTATGTTTTGAATTATGTATGGTTTCATACATTCATATATTTTGAGAATATGTTCAAACCATTGAATGTGAAATTTGTAGATCTTTCTGGCTTCGTAAGTTGATTTCTGTAAACTATATTCAAAAGAACATTGATTCTCTCGATGATGTACTTGGCCAGTCACCTCTTTTCCTTTTGCACATGCATTCCCTGTTTCAATAAACGGCTGGTACCATCTATGTATGCATGCTCTTAGTATCTGGAGGTGCATGATTGTATTGCTGGCAAAACCTTTTCTACCCTGTTGTGACCTAATGACATTTCTTATACTCCAGTATAGGGAATGACTCTTTATGGGATTTGTCATTTTTACTTATGATATCGTGTACGTGCCTATATCCATTCATTGCACTTGTGCCATGACAACAGAACTTTGAATTTCCTTCTCCTACTCTCTGTAAATTTTATTTTGTATCATTAAACATTAAATAGTTTTAACCATTTGTAATAGGCGACAAGCATTTTGTATTACCCTGTATTTTAAAACTGGCTTCAAAAATTAATTCATACTATTGTGATAGATCAAAATGTTGTTGCTAGGCCATTGAAGTTGTTCAGAATATTTTATACATAAGTTAACAATTCTAGCTTAGTTGTGTAATTCTTTAGTTTTTGCATGACTTTAACAAAACAATTGTGCTAAAAAGAAAGACTAATAGCATGCTAGAAACAAAACTAGAACACTTACAGCTACTACATTTTGTACAAATATAAACAAAATATAGATTTTATATATGTGTATGTACCATAGATATATGTATAAAATTGTAAATTTTCTAGGGGAAATTTCAGGCTATTGCTTACCAACATAATTTGAGTGGATACATGATTGGATTATGAAGTTGGTGAATATATCATGCACACCCATTTAATAATTTGAAAAATGCAGCACAATGTGAAATCTCCAACTGGGTGTTGAATATCTAAACCATTGAACTAGTCATTGGAAACTACTTTATTTGACAATATCAAAGCATTATCTAGAAAGCATCTTTTGTCCAGTTCAAATATATATCTGGATTGTAAATTTATACATGAATGAACACACTTGGTTTAGAAAATTTTTAAAAGCAAAAAATTAATATATTTTGAACATTAATACTTATGATTAAAATATCTTATCAAATCCATTGGAAACAAGGTGATGAAAACAGGTTTTAGAAAGTTAGTGATGTATTTTTGCTTTATCATACAAGAAAAACACAAAGAGAAAATATTGCAATTGTCCAAAAATTCAGCCTCAAGATTTTGGAACATTTTCATGTTTTAGTCCTGCCTGCATCTGAAAAAAAACCATTTTAGGAATTATTTCTTCTATCTGTGAACAAGATAACCCAAAAATAGTATATACTACACAAATGAAATTTTATATATAGCCTTTGTGCTATAATTGTAGATGTCTATCAAATGTTGTGTGAAATCAATCAGTGGCAAGTGTATCTATTTGCATTGCAATTTAAAAATGCAACAGTCCAGATAAATGAAATTTGGCATATGGTTTTATCACCAGAATTTTAGACTTGTGCCAAATTTTGGACCAAATCTGTCTCAGGAAAGTTTGTTTTGTTTGTCTGTCTGAAAAATATAAATGCCGAAATTTCCAGAACTTAACCCCCCTCTCTGCCCCTATACAAACAGCATTCTCTTGAACTGTTGAGAAACTGGAAAGAATGCTGATGTACTGGAACATAAATTTATTTTTTAATAAATTATAAAAACTATATTTTTTCTTCACAAATGAAAATGATCTAAAAATGTGTTTGTGCATGTATATATATGTATCTCATTAATGTTCTAAATATTGTGAAATAATGTCTTTTACTCTGATGGCTCTCAGGATCTTTGAAATAGAGTCGTAATCCTCAAAGGTCTGTTATACTTATACCACTTGCACCTCTGTCTTTTGTTTTATATTTGACTCTTTCCTTCATAGTTTCATTTTGATTTTTAATACAGTTAATTCTAATTTGTAACCTTTGCTATTGAATATTCTCTTCAAGATTCTTTCTAGTTATGTAATGCCTTTAAATGAAGGTATGGCTTAGCATTCTGTTATAAATGTTTCATTATCAAAATTATAATCAATAAGAACTGCTTGTGTGCTTAAAAGAGTATGAAATGGGATTTCGAATGCAATCCCTCATCTCCAACATCTGTTAATATGTATCAGGTTCTAATCTACTTGAAAGGTTAAGTGGAAATCATTGTTTTCATCCAAATGTCTTATTGAATATCCATACTACAGAAAATAATAGTTGTTTCCTTCCTCGTAATTTTTGATTCAAGAACATGACAGTAAATATTATATATTCTAGTAAAGTACAACTCAAAGTTTTTTAATAGCACAAATAAAGTTAAGTATTTCTACGCGGCAGCCTTTTTTGGCATGCAGTAGATTGAGACTGAATTCAATTTCTCACCAAGTATTGATAGATTGCATGCTGCAAAAGACTGTCATTTGGAAATTACATAACTTCGTTTGCATAATTAAAAAACTTTTTGAGCTGCATTTTATGAATATGTGTTAATATTTATCTTCCTGTTCTTTAATCAAAAGTTATGAAGTAAGGAAACCCCAACAATAATTTGTGGACACCCTGGATTTAAAAGCTATATAAGTATAATTAAGCCTTAGGTAATTATGATATTTAAGTTTTGGAAACATGTTTTATGTATTTCATGTATTTTTATTAATGAATCTCATGACATGAATTTCATTTTTTTTTTTTTTTAGCTCGTGGGGTGAATCTGTCTTTTTAATGATCGAGACTGCTATCATAGCCTTTTTAGTTCTCTTGTACAATAAAAAAACTGGACAGGCAAATGTTTTTGCTGCAGTGTACAGTTTGATCACTTACATGCTGTATAGTGGGATAGTGCCAATGAATGTGCTTTGGAATATGCAGATTGCAAATGTTCCAATAGTTGTTTGTGGAAAAGTAAGTTTTTTCCTCCAAATTCTTTTCTTATTATCATTTTGTGATTCATCTTTATAAACTATATATATCA